>JAJQKJ010001992.1:25000-27500 GCA_029574335.1 Rana kukunoris
ATACTTCTTGGCATTTCATAGGAAGCACTGTGCCAATTGAGTAGAGCTCCTTCCTCCTCCTATATACCATATAAATTGGGGAATCCAAAGGCTAGTATGAGACGGCTCATAAAAAACTGACAGTAAATGGTCTTTGCTAAAGTATTAGTATTGGGTAACCATAACTTTTTTATCCATTGGAGAGGAAAACTACACAATTCTGGCTAAAATGAGAATCGTGATTTTTTTTTTGCTTAGAATAAAGTCCTCAATTCTCGCATGGTAACATCTTTTCACATTATATAAAAAACAAATAAAAAAAAATAGGCACATTTTACTGTTTATTTTTATTTTTTTTCAATGAAGTGTTTGAAAGACCGCTGTACAAATACAGTGCAACATAAAATATTGCAACAATCGCCATTTTATTCCCTACGGTCTCTGCTATAATTAGATATATTATATATATTTGGGGGTTCCAAGTGTAGCACTACCCCCGAAAGAGATTAGATTTTTGGAAATGCACATTACCTCCAAGTAGGGGGAAAAAGTGTCAGAATTGGAATGTCCACACAAGATGTAAAATCTTCAAATGTAGGCTTTATTTTCACTGCATAAAACTTGCGAAGGAAGTAGAGAGTATAGAGAGAAGGTGAAGGTTCAGGTACGTGGTACAGAATGCACAACAGTATTCAAAAGTGCCAGTATTCACCACTCACTCCTGAGTGCGTATTCCTCAAGCAGATAGACCCCTCTCACATGGCCTGGCAGCCAGAATGATGCACGGACAGTATAGAAACAGTCTCTGCCACAGACCGTCTGAGAACACAGAATGGATAGTCAGGAATCCTCTGCCACAGGATTTTAAGCCCCGAACTTTCTGCCTTACAGCCAAAGAGCCTTTAAGCCAATCCGGACTAAGGTATTGTAGGCTATGGTGCATCCTTCAATAAGGTACAAGGCCTCTCCCAAAGTACCAACCTTTCGTTCAGGTGCTTTCCGGGACAGATCCTCCCCTGGCTTCCTTCATTGAGTGGTTTCTTCCCACAGGACAGACAGCACAGGATAACGTCCGACTCGACAGGAACACAGCCTCAGACCAACGTGGTCTCGAGACTGAAATCGCACACACACACCCACCTCATGCCAGGAGGGCCACGAGATGAAGGACCCCGAAAAACGGCTTCTGCCTCTTAAGTATCCCCTCCCAGCATGCACAGCAGGGTCACCACTCCCACTGCACCGCTGCTGAGGAGGGACACCCAATATACCATGGTACATCTGTGTTCCAACAAGGACCTGAAGTGGTAACGCCACCCACAGGCAACAAGGGAAAATACTACCACAGCCAGAACAGAGGCAAATTTGTATATAATTCAACAGGTCTCGGCCCAACTATTGGCTCAGACATCCCCTAAATTTGAAAAAGCGCCCTCATCTTTGGGAGCAGGGCGCTACACAAGTAATTTTCTAGGGAAAAATACAGATTTTAACTTTGTAAGACAAATGTCAGGAAAAGGTTTAGTCTTTAACCCCTTCAGCCCCTGAAGGATTTGACCCCTTCCTGACCAGGACATTATTTGCGATACAGCACTGTGTCGCTTTAACGGACATGCAACATTGTACCCAAACAAAATGTATGTCCTCCCCCCCACAAACAGCTTTCTTTTGGTGGTATTTGATCACCTTGCGGGTTTTACTTTTAACTATAAACAAAAAAAGAACACAATATTTTGTACTTTTTGCTATAATAAATATCCCCAAAAAAAAAAAAAACGTCATCAGTTTAGGCTGATATTATATATTCTACATATTTGTGGTTAAAAAAAAAAATTGCAATAAGCGTCTATCGCTTGGTTTGCGCAAAAGTTATAGCTTGTACAAAATAATGGATAGATTTATGTCATTTTTAGTATTTAATTTTTTTACTCACAATGGCGGCGATCTGCAAATTATCAGGACTGCGACATTGCAGCGGATAACCACCGATTACTGTATAAATGTCACTGGCAGGGAAGGGGTTAACACTAGGGTGATCAAGGGGTTCGCTTTGTTCCAACTGTAGGGGGGGGGGGGGAATGACTGGTGTTCCTAATTAGTATGAACACACACTCTGTCTCCTCTCCCCTGAGAGAACCAGGATTTGTGCGTTTACACATACATCCCTGTTCTCGTTCTGTCACGAGTGATTGGCGGATGAAGGATTGTCACATCCTCACACATTCACATGGCACTTCCCTCCAAATGGCCAAACAAAAGCAAAAGCAAGGCGTAAACAGGACTGTAAGCTGATTATTTTATTTAGCGACAGGTGCAGGAGGGGCGGTGATGTCCCTCTGGCGTCAGCCAGTGAGAGCACATGGCCAGCTCAGCCTCCCCTGCAGTAGCCCTGGAAACCGGTCAAGAGTCACGTGACCGGCCTGAAGACAGCACTAAAAACTGTACTTACAGAGCTCATTTTTCTAAAAGACTAATGCAGTGTGCTCTGCCAGGATATGAAAGAGTTGCTGGCAGCAGGCCC
>JAJQKJ010001992.1:32500-190760 GCA_029574335.1 Rana kukunoris
CCACACAAGCACCAGCACATGCTGAAGTCAAGATCAACATAACTTGGGGGGGTCAGCAAGATAAAGAAAGTTCACCGTCTGCAAGACTCTAAATGTTACAGAAGGACTACAACAGCATTATGCAGGCACAAAGCTGTACAACAAAATAAATAAAAATATTAGGTCACTTAAAATAGAATTTTAGCTTTCTTTTGACCTTATATATTTTTTTTTGGCCAAGCTGGCTGCATAGTAATATAACGGAAAAAGTTAATTTGGGCCAAAAAGGAATATTGCGCAATATTCCTTTTGCCGAATATTCGAGTTATTCTGATTGGCTCTGATGCAAAAGAAGGGCCGAGTAGCTGATGCGATTTTTATGTTGCCGAAAATTCGCAATGCCATTTTCGGCAACATAAAAGAATCGCATCAGCTACTCGGCCCAGGGTCTCTAATCATACCAGCAATGCTTTTAGACGTCGATGGAGATCACTAGGATGTGATCTGTTTTAAAAATAAATTTGAAAAAATATGAATATTCGCCATAGCGAATATTCGCCGCAATATTCGAGTTATTCGCGAATACTCGAATATGCAATATTCGTAGCGAATATTCGTGAGCAACACTAGTTACATGTTTTGACCTGGTTTTTACCTGCACCTACTTCTGCTTGGATTGCCTAGGAGGTGATCTGATCTGTAGGACTGCAGCAAGGCTCACACATGGACAGTGGGAACCCAGGTGTAAAGCTGCAAGGAGTAACAGCTGTATTCACTTAGTAAACATGCCGGCGCTGTGAACCTAAAAAAAAAGGTGAAGAATTGGACGACGCTGGATCCCTGGACAGGTAAATGCACTTTTATTAAAAGTCAGGAGCTACAGTATTTTGAATGGGGACCATTTCTTTACTTTAGAACGCAGAATCTACACACTTGTAGACTAAAAAAGTACATGAGCTTTTGTTGAGTATGCAAATGTTATAGAAGCCTATATGTCTGAAGAACTCCTCTAGAACTGCTCTTCTCCCCTTGCCCAGTCCAGGAAACAGAGCCCATGTGCTTTTATTTCACTTCCAGTATTTTTACAGTACCGATTTGTTAGGTCCAGCTATTCACAACAGTACATAGGAGCATTCAGTCCTTGCCCTTTAGGGGGCCCAATTCTTCTTCCATGTAATCACACTCTTTACAACAAGTTTTCCTCCCAAGTGTCTGTGTTGCAGGAAGGAATCTTAAGCACCTTGAAGAATCCCCAGAGAAAACGCCAACAATCCATGTAAACTTTGCCTCTGGTGGAATATAAATATGGAACGCCGAGCTGCTAGCCAAGAGAGCTAACCACTTAGGCTCCATTCACATCTAGGCGACAAAACGCCCGACGCTCGTGCCGCTGGAGGGGCGAATTTCCATTGATGTCTATAGAGATGGTTCACATCTCTGAAACGGCGTATGCCTGATAAAAAAGTCCCGGACCCTTTTTTTCAGGCGACATTGGCGTTCGGCCATAGACATCAATGGAGAGAATTTGTTAAAAAAAAAAGAAAAAAAAAAATCGAAATCGCGGCAAGTAAAGCCGCGTACGCGGCATTTACTTGTCGCCTAGATATGAATGCAGCCTTAGTCATTGTGCGTTTCTTGCCAACACGTTTAAAGCTGAAGTTTAATCTGCTGATATTTTGCCTTCTCTGGTTCTTTCTTTCCCTTCATCAACACATTAAGACATTTTTTTTTTTTTTAACAACTTCATTACCCATCTATTGTCAAAAATGATCTCCCATCCTGGACAGGCATCGTACGACGTCCTCAGCTTGCGACCGGTATAAGGGCGCAACCGCATATGCCCGCCATGTCATTGAAAAGCCGATACGCATCCTGACTTTCCGGGTTTTAAATCTTGTGTCCAGGTTTCAGTCCACCTGAAACCCGGACACAATAGTCAGACAGGAATGTGGCTTAGGACAGAATGCAACAGGAGGGTGAGGGGCCACTAAGGTGTCCTAGGTCTGTTACAATCTTATAGTGTATACTACAAAAACAATAAAAATCACTGTGTGCCATTAAAGTGTTTGACTTTGGCTTAAAGAAAAAGTGGCAAACTTAACCCACAATCACTCGTGACGGAGGAGGAACGTGAATCGGTGAGTGTGTAAACACACCGAACCACATCCTGTCAGAGGAGAAGAGACAGATCATGTTCCTAGTATATGGGAACACCGATCAGTCTTCTCACCAAATCAGTCCCATCCCCCTGCATTTAGAACACAGTCAGGGAACACATTTAACCACTTGATCATCCCCCAATGTTAACCCCCTTCCCGGCCAGTGACATTTATACAGTAATCAATGGCCATTAATAGCTTTGATTGCTGTACAAGTGTCAATGGTTTAAAAAAAAGTGTAAAAAAAAAAAAGAGTCCGATCTGTCCGACGCAATATCGCAGTCACAAAAAATAAAATAAAAATTGTAGCTCACTGTCATTACTATTTTGTAGACACTAACTTTTGCGTAAACCAATCAATATACATTTGTGATTTTTTGTTTACCAAAATTATGTAAAAGAATACATAAAATTGGCATAAACAGGAAAAAATTATAGCAAATAAAAAATTAAAAAAAAAAGTCAAGCTTTTTGTTCACAGCCCAAAAAATAAAAACTGCAGAGGTAATCAAATGCCACCAAATAATAATAAAAATAAAACAAATGTTTAGGTACAACCTCACATGACCGTGCAATGGTCAGTTAAAGCTAAGCAGTGCCATATAGCAAAAAATGGCCTGGGCAAGAAGGGGATAAATACTTCCGGGGCTGAAGTGGTTAAAAAATCAGAGTTAGTCTTACCGGAAACTCTGTTTCCAGGAGTCTTCCAGGACAGCCCTTGAGAGATGGAGCTCCTCCCTGGACAGGAAACACATCACCTCCAGCTCTTTAAAAGGCGGTCCCTCAGGCATCTGGTCAGTTTTAATCCAAGAACCGAAGGACGGAGCTGAAAAACAGTTAATGACATACATACATATTATCCATGCATATATACATACCCACATAAATACCTACCTTAAAGCATAGGGTGGGAACGTGCTGTCCTGGAAGACTCCTGGAAACAGAGTTTCCGGTAAGACTAACTCTGATTTTCCCAAGGCGTCTTCCAGGACAGCCCTTGAGAGGATGAGCAAGAACTCACCAGATTAGGGTGGGACTACCGCCTGCAGGACTTTTCTCCCAAAGGCCTGATCTTGGCTACTTAGGACGTCCAGTCGGTAATGTCGAATAAACGTGGACATGCTTGACCACGTAGCGGCCTTACATATTTGCTCCGGGGTAGCGCCGGCTCTTTCTGCCCAGGACGTGGCTAACGCCCTTGTAGAGTGTGCTTTTAAACCCTGCGGAGGATCCAAGTGTAGGGCTTTATACCCTTCTAAGATGGCCAATTTAATCCACCTGGCTAGAGTCCCTTTCGAAGCTTGTTTTCCTTTTCGACTACCAGAAAAAAGAACAAACAGTGCATCTGATTTTCTAAAGACTTTAGTTGCTTCCAGATAGACTAAAAGACATCTTCTGACGTCCAGCCAGTGTAGCTGTTCTTCTTTGCTATTTCTTGGTTTATTGCAAAAAGAAGGAAGTATAATGTCCTGACTCTTGTGGAAAGCAGAGGCGACTTTTGGCACAAAGGACTGATCTGTCTTCAAAATAACCTTATCCTCCAAAATTTGCATGTAAGGATCTCTAATTGAGAGAGCCTGAAGTTCGCTGATTCTGCGGGCAGAAGTCATAGCGATCAAAAAAATTGTCTTTAAAGTAACCAGCTTTAAGGATGCCTCTGATATCGGCTCAAAAGGCTCTTTAATGATTGCTTTCAACACCAACGATAGGTCCCACGTCGGGACCTTACGGCATGGGGCCGGGCGTTGTTTGGCAATTGCTTTGCAAAATCGATTGATAAGCGGGTCCTCTTGTAGGGAGCGCTGAACATAAACTGAAAGGGCAGCAATTTGAACCTTAATCGTGCTTAAGGCCAGTTTCTTGTCGATGCCCTCTTGTAAGAACTCCAAAATCGTTGGGGAATCATGTTCCGTCTTTCCATTCTCTTTAAGCCAGAGATTGAATTTTTTCCAGTGTTTCAGATAAATCGCTCTGGTAACTGGTTTGCGACTCTGTAACAGAGTTCTGATCACTCTATCTGATAGACCCTTAGACTTCAGGATGTCTATTTCAGAAACCAGGCCGCTAGATTCAGAAAGGCCGGATTGGGGTGCCGTACTGGACCTTGAGTCAACAGATCTTGACTGCACGGCAACATCCATGGTGGACGATCCACCAATGCTAGTAGAAGCGAAAACCACGCTCTTTTTGGCCAAAAAGGGGCTATCAGGATAAGGGAAGTCTTCTCCGTCCTGTATTTGGCCAGGACCTTCGGTAAGAGGTGCAGAGGTGGGAAAGCATATGTCAGGGAGAATGACCATGCGCTTTGAAGGGCATCGACTGCCACCGGTCGATCCCTGGGGTTCAGTGAGAAAAATTCTGGAAGCTTGGTATTTCTCCTGTTGGCGAACAAGTCGACCTCTGGAAGACCCCATTTGGACACTATCTTGGCAAAGACTGTCGGATCCAGAGACCATTCCTCTTGAGAGACTGATTGTCTGCTCAAGAAATCGGCTAGACTGTTTTGCGTACCCTTGAGATGGACAGCTGAAAGTGACTCGAGATTCTCTTCTGCCCATACAAAAACTTCTTTTGCTATGCCCATCAGGGTGGGATTCCTGGTCCCTCCTTGTTTGTTCAAATACGCTACAGTAGTTATATTGTCCGACCTGATCTGTAGATGTTGCTGCTTGAGCTGCCCCTGGAACGCTGCAATCCCTTTGGCTACGGCTTTTAACTCCCGATAATTTGAAGAGCGTTTCTTTTCTAGATGATTCCAGGTGCCCTGTGCCAACTGACCTTCTAGGTGGGCTCCCCAACCTTGGTTGCTGGCGTCCGTGGTCAAGATGCGTGTCACAGGTGGGTTCCACAGTAGACCTTTGTTCAGGTGGTTTTGGTCTCTCCACCACCAGAGAGCCTGCTTTGTTTTTTCTGGCAGGTATATCTTCTCCTCCAAGTCTTTTCCTGCGAGATTTTGAAGGAGAAAAGACTGGAGTGGCCTTTGGTGGAACCTGGCCCATCTGACTGCTGGGATGGAGGCTGTCATGAGGCCTAAGACTGACATTATCTCCCTTACTGTGACCGGGAGATTTGTCTGCA
The DNA here is from genome assembly GCA_029574335.1 of Rana kukunoris. Classification (NCBI taxonomy): domain Eukaryota; kingdom Metazoa; phylum Chordata; class Amphibia; order Anura; family Ranidae; genus Rana; species Rana kukunoris. The sequence goes on from JAJQKJ010001992.1 coordinate 37,717, forward strand.
AGCGAGCTACTCGTTGATTTAGGAGATCGATTTTTTCTTGTGGGAGAAAGGTCCTTTGCTCTGTAGAATCTACTATGTAGCCCAGGAACAGGATTTCCTGTGTGGGAATGAGGATTGACTTTTCCCTGTTGACTATCCAGCCTAACTGAGTCAACCACTGCTGGACGACCACTAGGTCCTCGAGTAGCTTTTGTTTTGTGGGTGCCAGGAACAACAGGTCGTCCAAGTAGGGGACAACTGTTATTCCTTGGAGTCTTAGAGGGGCCAACGTTTCCGCAAGGACCTTGGTAAAGATCCTCGGAGACGAGGAGAGACCAAAGGGGAGGGCTTGGCTCTGATAGTGGAAAATCTTTTCCCCTATCCGGACAGCTATGCGAAGGAACCTTTGGGAGCTTAGTCTGATAGGAATGTGGAGGTAGGCATCCTTCAGATCTATCTTTGCCATGAAGCAGTTTTTCTGAAGTAAATTCTTGACAGAATAAATGGATTCCATCCGGAATTTTTTGTATCGAATGACTGTATTCAGTGGTTTTAGGTTGAAAATCAGGCGATACTTTCCTGATGGTTTTCGTACCAGAAAGACGTGCGAGTAAAAACCCTGGCCTTCTTCTTGTTTGGGGACTGGTATTAGGACTTTTTGATCTACAATTCTCCTATGAGAAGTTGTAGTGCCTGTGCTTTTACCGGGTCCTTTGCCAGCTGTGTAACCAAGAATCTTGTTGGTGGCAACTGACTGAACTCCAGGGCATAACCCTTTCCTATGACTCCCCTGACAAAGTTGTTGGGGGTCAACTTTATCCATTGTGGAAGGAAATCCCCCAGTCTTCCTCCCACCTGGGTCCAGGCCTCATTGAGATTTGGGGTTTTTATCAGGAGGGTTAAAGAGCACTTTTGCTTTTTGCTTTCCTCCTTGCGCCCCCCAGGGTCTATTTGGCTTGCCTTTCTCTTGAGTTTTCTTTTGCCCCTTAAAGGAACGAAAAAACTTCCTATTAAAAGGCTTTTTCTTTTCAGGAAAAGTCCTCTTTTTATCCGCCGTGCGTTCTAATGCTTCATCTAGCGGAGTGCCAAATAAAAGGTTACCTGAGAAAGGAACGCTACAAAGACGTAATTTAGATGTGGTGTCTCCTGGCCAAGTTTTGAGCCAAAGAGTTCTCCTCGCTGCAACTGAAAGTGAAGCTGACCTGGCTGACAGCTTTACCGATTCTGCCGAAGCATCTGCGATAAAACCGACTGCCTTAAACAGCATTGGAAGAGATTTCAATAAATCCTCTCTAGGAGTACCCGCTGTCAGGTGTTCCTGTAGCTGTTTGAGCCAAAACTCTAAATTACGGGCTACACAAGTAGTTGCCAGGGCTGGCTTAAGATTAGCCATGGCTGCGTCCCAGGATCTTTTGAGGATAACATCTCCCCTCTTGTCCATGGGGTCTGCTAAATGTCCCATGTCCTCAAACACTAAGTCTGAGTGCTTTGAGACTTTTGACAGGGGGGCATCCAGTTTTGGGGACTGGTTCCAGACTGCCTTAGGGTCTTCCTCAAAAGGAAATCTTCTTTTCAAACCGCTAGAAAAGAAAGGCCTTTTGTCAGGTTCCTCCCATTCCCTAAGCACCAGGTCTGACATCAGCTTGTGCACCGGAAAAACTTTTTGCTTTTTCTTGCTTAACCCCTGATACATTTTATCATGACGTGAGAGAGAAGTTTTTTCTTCCTTCATCTCTAACGTTTCATGAATAGCCCCAATTAATTCATCTACCTCCTCCTGGGAGAGCTTGAATCTAGTGGGTGTGCGGGAGTCATTCTGATCATCTTCCTGCCCAGAATCTGAATGGGAGGAATCTGAATCAGGAATTCTAAGGGAGATCTCCTCATTCTCCACAGGATCACCTGCTCCTGATGCTACCGGAGTGGGAGAGGTGGGCACCTCTTGCTGTGTGGTGGCAGGCGTTGGGATTTGCGAATCAGCAATAAGTTTCCTAAAGGACTGAAAAGTTGCTTTCATCTCCTCTTTAAAAGAACCCAAAAATTTGTTAAGTGGGGAATCCTCTTCACTGCTTATCACAGTAGAAATACAGGGTCCACATAGACTCTTGGTATAACCTGATGCTAGTCTTGCATTACATGTGGCACACTTCTTTTTGCTAGAAGGGATTTTAACACTTTGGTCTTTTGGATCTTTCTGGTAGGAAACAAAAGAAAGAGATATCCTCCTTTAAGAAAAGGTATCTCCAGCCTGCCATCCTAAGGTGCCCACTGAGCTAAACATAGGCAAACATTCCTATCTAGCTCCCCTTCTAAAATAGGTGAAATACACAGGAAAAAAGAGCTCTGGCACAGCCAGCCTACCTGTGAAGAGCCGGCGCTAGACTCCCCTGGCGCGTGTACAGCGTCCATCTTCTGTATACAGGCAGCTTTCAGCCCACGCTTGCTGCCTTTTAAACGCCGGCTCGGCCTTCCAAACTTCCCGCGCCAGAAACCGGAACCACAGCTTCCGGCGCTCAGTGATGACGCGCATCCTGGCCCGGAAGTTACGCCCAGCGACTTCCGGGTCACGGCGTCCACCGCAAGGAAAGAATTCCTTCGCCGCTAACGCCGCCGCCTGATGCGCGCCATCACCGCCAACTCCCTCGCCGGGCACCGGGGGAAGGAGGAAACGGGGAACTCCAGACCCAGTCGGAGGGAACCCGCGGCCAAAGGAGGAGAGATCGATCGGGTCAGTACAGCCCAGCTGTCTTCCCTCAGCCCCTGGAGATGGACTCCCTCCCGGATCCATCCCTCTGCAAAAGACGGTTCCCAGGTGACATGTCTCCTCCGACTGAGGAAACACATAAAACTGACCAGATGCCTGAGGGACCGCCTTTTAAAGAGCTGGAGGTGATGTGTTTCCTGTCCAGGGAGGAGCTCCATCTCTCAAGGGCTGTCCTGGAAGACGCCTTGGGAAAGACAATTTTCATTACACGCCTTATTTCAGACCCAGTGATGTCTTTACTGGGTCTATGTGTTTATCTACGCAGTGCATGCAGATTATGGCTGCTGGGAAAAGTCAGCAGGGTGTTGTACACAGCTTCATGAAAACTTCTCGGCATACTGCCTCAGTACACCTCTTAAGAGGCCTCGGCGCCAATGCAAGCAGTGTGTTCTTGCAAAGAGTCATAAATATATCAAAAAATAGTTTTGACGGGTGGGTGTCAGCCAGAAGGAGGGGAAATTTCCTAGACAGACTACATTTGCACTGTCAATGCAAAACAAACAGCAGCTGCCACCATCTACAAGTGTAGATGTATTTGAAACAATAGAAAAAAGTAAAAAATGCACACACATTGTATAAGTGCAATTTTAGCTTTTTATTTTTTCAAATAAATCTACAGATAGATGGCATCACCCGCTGTTCTTTTGCTTTGACGGTGCAAGAGTTAAATATCCTAAAGTCATACAGAGGAGCTGCAGCCATTTCAATTTGGAACTTTGCACATACTTTTACTACACCAAACGCACCGTGTGTATTTTCCCTTTTGCATTGATGACATCACAGAGCTGGTGGATGTTAGAGACCATGCACTTCTCCACCTTCCATTTTAAGGGTGCCCCACAGATGCTCAAAGGGGTTTAGGTCTGCAGACATGCTTGGCCAGTCCATCACCTTTACCCTCAGCTTCTTTAGCAAGGCAGTGTCTTGGAGGTGTGTTTGGGGTCGTTGTATTGCCCTGCAGCCCAGTCTCCGAAGGGAGGGGGATCATGCTCTGATTCAGTCACAGTACATGTTGGCATTCATGGTTCCCTCAATGAACTGATGCAGTGTGTGTCGCAGTGTCTGGCGTTTGGTCTGAGCACTGACAGGCTGACCCCCCAACCCCTTCAACCTCTGCACCAATGCTGGCAGCACTCATACATCTATTTCCCAAAGACAACCTCTGGATATGATGCTGAGCACGCACGCTCAACTTCTTTGGTCGACTATGGCGAGGCCTGTTCTGAATGGAACAATTGTTAAACAATCCTGTCCTGTTAAACAATTGTACGGTCTTGGCCACCATGCTGCAGCTCAGTTTCAAGGTCTTGGCATTCTTTTTATAGCCTATGTCATCTTTATGTAGAGTAACAATTATTTTTTTCAGATGCTCAGAGAGTTCTCTGCCATGAGGTGCCATGTTTTACTTCCAGTGACCAGTATGAGAGAGAGAGCGATAACACCAAATTTAAACACACCTGCTCCCTATTCACACCCGAGACCTTGTAAGGGCCAATTCATGCCGACGTTCCCATTTTTTCTTTCCTGTTCAGTTCCTTTTTTTGGGTGAAATACTTAAGCGGATGTAAATTTTTAGATTCGTTTTCATGTCCATGAATGTTCATTTTACATCTGCGAACGTCCGTTTTTTCATCAGCAGATGTCAGTTTTTCATCTTTTCCTATTGCTTTTTCTTCAGTTTCTCAAAAAATAAAATAAAAAGAAGGTTTTCCTCAGAAATCATAAACGGAGCATAGTGGAGGTATAGATGTCATTGGATGTAAATCCGTTATCCCATAAGGATACATTTATGTCCGTTTTTCATCCGAAAATGGATGGATGAAAAATAGGACATACGGAACGTCCGTGTGAAAGTGTCCTAACACCAACAAGTCACATGACACCAGGGAGGGAAATTTGGACATTTTCACTTAGGGGTGTACCTACTTTTGTTGCCAGTGGTTTAGACATTAATGGCTGTGTGTTGCGTTATTTTTAGGGGTCAGAAAATGTACACTGTTATACAAGCTGGTCACTCACTACTTTATATTGTAGCAAAGTGTAATTTCTTCTGTGTTGTCGCATTAAGAGATAGAAAATATTTACAAATATTTGAGGGGTGTACTCACTTTTGTGAGATACTGTGTGTGTAAACACACACACACTACGAGATTCCGCAATGAAGCAAAGACCAAATATGTATTGTACAATAACCAGAATTCATTGAACATTCGTCTCCTTTCAGTAAACGGATTACAGGAAACAAAATGATTAACCCCTTATGTATTCCTACAATGAATGCACACAGTAAACCAATTATTCTGCACATGCTTCTTGCCCTTTAAATATATTCCACCAAGTCAGCCAGGAAAGGATGTATAACATCGGAATGTACACACATTATTCCTATTAAGGGTCGCGCTCTATTTTCTCAAGTTGCTAGGAGACCAACCACACTGCATATGGAAGTTCCCATAACCACACACACCGATGCTTCACTTTTCTTATCAGCAGAACAAAGTGCTTCCTAAAAGAAGGTTTCCCTTCTGAAAAGGACTCTGCTGTTTCACAGTCTGATGTACAATCCATGACCCAACAATAAGGCAAAGAACGAACAATATGAACTAGCCCTAGTGTTCTCAGTGTGACGGAACCAGGTTCCGTTGTTGGTATGGAAATAATGTGGATGTTTGGATAAGTTTAGATAAGTCATGTGACCAGAATTAATTACTCACGGCACAACAAACAGTAGGAAGATATGAACATAGCTCATTGTCATAAAACACTTTGAATTTTTATTTATTTTTTCAAAGTTCATTTAAGTTACACAATGCAATCATGAGATGATCCCCCTTCACTGGCATTTATTACAGCAGTTGGAATGGTCTACTTTGTCTAATGACTAGTGAACCCCTAAAGCACTTCTATTGTGCATCACCTTCCCCAATTACAGGAAACAACATTTCATACCACCAAACACCTACCTTTGCTTTTAAAAAAAAAAACTCTAGCCCCTTGTGGTAAAAAAAATCCCTATAATGCCAGTTCAGCGATATCCCATGGTCCCTGGGATCTGAGGTCCATTCATAACTGGGATCAGGGCCGATTCTCCCTATAGGCTCACTATGCAAGCCGCTTAGGGCCCTGGAAAGCTGCAAAGGGCCCCCCTAAACTCGCTGGCTGAGTCATTTCCCACAGCAGAACACCCCCTGCCCCCGCTTCTCAACTTTCTTTAATGTGACATGTCACTGTCAGTGCCCCCCGCTTCTCATTTTTAATGTGCCATGTTATTTTTCCTAGGGCCCCAGGGAGGTCAGGATCGGCACTGACTGGGATTATACCAGAGGTTCTTGACCGGGGTTCCACAGCACACTGAGTCGTGTTAATATGGACTCATTCGCCCTAGATCAGCGTCATGCATTGCAGTGGGGTGGACAAGTCGACTGCCAGCACCGATCATCGAGTTACCAAGCGTCCTGCTCGCATCATGGTAACACATGATGCATATCCTGGGCAGGTGGCAAGCAGGTCCATGCTCAACTCAGGACAGCAGTGCGCCTCTGTCCAGATCGGCTCCATCTTGAATGCTCTGCCATGCTGTTGAGGCCACGACCTTTAAGGGCTCAGGGGAGAAAAGGGGATTCTGAAGGGGGGGTGAGAAGGGTGGGGCTTCTAATGGGATTATGCTAAGAGGGGTTTTAGATGTGATGGTGGTTGTGTGCATCATCCAAGACTCACGTTTCCCCATCAGCAGCAATTAACATTTTTATTAGACTGGGGTGCCTTGAGATTCTGCGTACTTGTGATCTTTGCCGAGGCTGAAAAGGTGCTGACTTATACAACAGATTATTCAGACTAAAATCATTAACTGTACAGGTAGGAGCAAGTCACATGCAACCGCTGCCAATGATACCTTTATCTCCCTCATTCTTAGAGGTCAGCCGAGTGCCAAACCCCAAGAGTTGGCAATTACCTAAAGTGGACCCACAAATACTCCTAAGAACAGCTAGACCCCTTCCCTTAGAAAACTCAATGTTTGTACAAGGACAGTATTTAGGTGATCAATGTAGGTCCACAAAATGTGACCATACAATTAATCTGTGCGTTAAACCTCACTGTTGCTAAAAGAGAGCCTGCCCGCTGCTGTCAAGTATATAGTGGGGTTGATTTACTAGAGCTGGAGTGTGTAAAAACCAGGCTCACTTCTGCATAGAAACCAATCAGCTTCCAGGTTTTATTGCCAAAGCTTAATTAAACAAGCTAAAAGCCGATTGGCTACAATGCACAGCTGCACTAGGATTCCGAGTGCTCTAGTTTGAGTAAATCCACCCCATAGTATTTTAGAAGGCTCAGAGCCCTATTACGTGTCACGTTTATATAGGCAAATAGGTATATGCAAACATGGATGACTCAGGAGCCTGAAATATCTAGTGCTATCCTATTAGACTTTTTAGCCTCCCTAGAATGGCCCTCTGAAGACTGGACCGTATATAATGTCCCTGCCACAGAAGTCAACCATATGTAGCCAAAGAGAACATGACAGGAATAGTGAATTCACTTATATAGAAGGTAAAAGGTATAGAAGGAAAAAAAAAAAAAAAAAAAACCAGCATGGAGCTGTATTCTATAATGCCCTATAAAAATTGAGAAAAAAAAAAAAAAAAAGAAAGTAGCGAAAAATATATGCCCTCTACGTGCTGCCATTTTATTTAAGTTTAGCACATTTTAGCAACTTATGCCAATTCTATTTCATGAATTCATCACATTTCAGCAGAATTTTGGGTGTTTTTTTTGGAGCAGTTACTGACCTCCGCCCTGTGTTTGCTTATACCAGGCGATACACAAACTTCAACCTCACCTAGTCTATTTGCCATTATTAATTACATAAACAGAAGATAAGCTCCCTATAATATTCTATAAAGACAAGCCTTTGAAAAACAGTTTCTTACTTTACCACGATGACATATGCCATCTTCTAAAACCTTCCTAAAGAAGGAGGAGGGAAGGGGAAATAAAAAAAGAAAAAAAAGAAAAAAAAGAAGGAAGGACCCAGCATTGCTGCCCATAGGGACCAGTCCGCTTACTAGATGCATTTTTACCAATTGTCATTTTTGTCAACAACACTCCTGGGTTCCAATTTTGCTGCTTCTTGTTATAAATAGCTCAATAAAATGTACATTTAATAAAGAGATATTGTCATGTTCAGAGCTTTTTTTCTCAGAAAATAGGTGCAGGAACTCAACCACGACCCTGTTCAGATTTCACAAACAGTAGAAGGGTCTTAAAGGGGCATTAAATACCAGAATTGCACTAATACAGAGTGCAGAGTTCAGGGGGGGTTACACACAGAGTGAAGAGCTGGCACTTGTAAACACAGAAACCAGACTTCTGTGTTTACAAGTGATTGTGGTGAACAGGCACCAAAGGGTCTGAGCCAAAGGTGGTGGAACTGAGTTCCCCCAAGTTCCCCCAGAAAAAAAGCCCTGGTCATGTTAAAGTGAGTCTAAAGGTTTTTAACCTTAATGCAGTCCCTGAATTAAAAACAAACACCCACAGCTCCTTATTAATCCAGCTCTGTGGCCAACTGTAGGTCTTCTCTCCCCCTTCCTGGTCTAACAGGATTTGGTTAAAACAGGGGGAGTCATTGTCTTCCAGAGAGGGCCGAGTCACACCGTGTGTGTACGCGCGCGAGTGTGCCAGTGGGTCTTCTCATGTCCCCCCCAGAGTAAGCAGCTTGCAACAGGGGCACCTGTTGGGACATTTCTACACTGCCATTTAAAAAAAAAAAAAAAAAAAAAGGCACTGGAGAAAAGAACGTCAGGTGGCCAGTGCTCTCATTAGTGGATTGTGTAGTTATTAGATGCATATTACACTATAGAAGCTCTGCATGTCTTATGTATTTTATCTCCACCTCATATGGCACCATTCTAAGCGTCCTCAATAGACAGCAGATCCTCAGCAGTACTTCCAGGCCAGGGGCATTTCTGGAGTCCCAAGAGCAGGGGTACCTCTGGCCACACAGATTAAAATGTTGAAGGGCTGGTAGGATAACAATGACCAAGGTCTTGGAAATAAATCTAAAATTAAATGTTTTTAACTGAACAAAAATGAATTGATCTAAAAACAAAATAAGTTTAACATTATGACAAAAAAATAATAAATGGTTAAAAACAGATGAAATTTTACAGCACTCAAAGTGTTTGACACATAGAATCTATCATTTGCACATCTCAAAAAGAGACCTAGGGCACTGAATAGAAGACCTGGGGCACATGTCCTGGGTACCAGGGTATAGCAATGCTCAGGCTCCAGGCAGAAGCTATAGGTATTTTATGGGGGCTATAAACTGTACGATACCCCTTTCTGAATTGACTTTGACACAGTCTTATGGCAATAGAATCACCCGTGTACCACAAATCCAAAACAAGTCATGGAACTAGGACAAAAAGAAAAGAAAAGGCTCAAAAGTTAGATGCTAGCATTAGCTTTTCAGGAACACCGGCTACCTGCATCCTGGGATTCATCCAGCTTTGCAGCAATGGGTCCATTTTTAAATTGCTTTCAGGTAGAAGCAAATTTAAAGTGGGCACATTGGCATGCAATGCCTTAGCACAGGGTTTTGTCCCAATTGAAATGCCTGTAAACTCCAAGAGCCCATTTAACATAGCACAAGAACCACCTACACATTTCAGGATCACAAACTTTGAAAGGAACATTTCTTTACCAAGAAGACAACAGGTCATTAAGCAATAACATGCAGTAACCCATAGCAGACAAAATTTCACATACAGTAGTAATAATCATAGTTCCATGCAATTTTCTAAGGACTGGCCTATGTGTATCAATGGATATCATTGTACGATACATTGCACAGTACACATACAGTCATAACCTACTTGTCTTTTCCGATTGTTTCAAAGTCTTTGACAGTGACCTCCAATGTCGAGGAGTAGTCCAGGGGTATCCCCTTCAGATCAAACTCCAGAAGCTGCAAGAAGAGAAAAAAAAAAAAGTGTGAAACTGGGTATATGTAGATGTATGTTAACCACAAAAATTCCACATATCATGGAACCAAAAGATTTCACACAACCATCTCTCTCTCCACCCTCTGGGTCATGAGATTTGAAATCAAATTAGTTCTCGTCATGCTGCATCTTCCAACAAATTAATAACAAAAGAAAAAAAAATGGTTTACTGGAAGTCACATACAATAACCTAATTTTGGCATCTGTTACAACCATCTTATTTTTAATCTGCATGATTGAGAGTTTTGCTTTATTTTGGGGACGAGACAAGCAGGAATTGCTCATACTGAGGGTGATAAATAAAAGCACCTGTACACCTGATGTAGACAATGGAAGAACAAAAAAGTCTCGCACTCTTTGGAACTTCCATGTCCTCCGCAGGACAGATGCAAGACTTTTTGGGTCATTGACCAAAATGTTCCCGTTAACCTCCCTGGCGGTAGGATTATGTCAGATTTTTGATGATAAAAGCGGTACACTTGTTTTGCATGGAAATGTGCTATATATATATATATATATATTATATAAACAGAGATAATAAGCTGTTTATATTTTAGGCCTGCAATTCTTAGGAATAACATCTGTCCAAACCAGAGTCTAGTAGACATCCCGGGTATGAAAGTTTGAAACAAAATCATAAAATATAATAATAAAAATCAATAATGTAATCAAATCAAAAACACTGAAATTTGCAGAATTATCGCTGTCATTACTTTTAGTGTTTGATGACAAATTACCCCACAAATCTCTATCGCTCAATTCTGCAAGCGATTATATATAATTGCGGTTTTCTAGCTGGTTTAAAACCACTTTTGACATAAAGGGACACTTTTGGTTGCTATGGACAACCTCCACTTTCCAGGCAAAAAAAAAAAAAAAAAAACAGTATTTATAATATAAAGTGCATGCAGGTCACTGGACAGACTACCAAGGACAAAGGAGATGTGTAATTAATTTATACAGTACAGTAATCTACAAGATTACAGTGTTTTTCCTTTTTTGAATTTGGCGCCGATCTCCGCCCCCATGCGGCCATACTGACAGAAAAGCAGAGAAAATGCATTATTGATTTCGCACAATTTGTTCTACGTGTGCATACATTTTTATTGCATTGTTAGAGCCATTCCTGCAGTTTTGTCACTAGTTTATAAAAAAGACTGGCAATGTATGTGTTAAAGGGTATTTGCCAGGTCATAAATAACCGTGCCATTTATTCTGAATGGTTTCAATCCTTTTCTGCACTTTTTAGACAGTCATTGATGCGGCACAATTTCTCAGGTCTGAAGTTTAATATTTACTGTCTGTACACTTCTTCCAGGTCAGTAACTTGCCGTATAAAAGAATTCTGCAAATCTCCGCTTAAAGTTCACGTCCCCTGTACAAATGACATTGGGTACAGGCTCCCCCATGCCTCATCTCATTCTCCTTTGCGATTTGGTGGGGGTAAGGATAATGAGGCTACACACCGAGCACAGTATATCGACTACAAGGTTTTATTGTACCTTCAAAAACACTGGAACACTAGGTTCATCCATCTCTTATGTTTCACCCGTAACAAGCCTATTCATAGAGGGTTTCCCCCCCCCCCCAAATTAACTTGCCAAGTAGTGAAGCCAAGGATGAGGATGAAAAAAAAAAAGGAAGAAACATTTGTTGCACCCTTGTTTCTGACCCAATAGATCACCCTAAATAAAATGAGCGCAATACAGTTGAACCTCAGATTACGAGCATAATCCGTTCCAGGAGTATGCTTGTAATCCAAAGTACTTGCATATCAAAGCAAGTTTTCCCATTGAAGTCAATGGAAACGAAAATAATTAGTTCCAAATTGACTTCAATGGGATGCAATACTGAATGCTGCCAGGTGAGGGGAGGCCAGAGAAGCCGAAAAAGGCCAGACGACACTTCGGCTTGTTTCCTGCTCCCCCATACCTCAGGCCAAATAAGGTACTGCAGGCCAATGTTTGGCTTTTCTCGGCTCCTACGTCCCCGTACCTCAGGGCAAATTGAGGTACTGCAGGGCTATTCAGCTTGAATTCAGCTCGTCTTGCGAGTCACTCGCAAACCGAGTCAGAATAAAAAATAAAATAAAAAAGTTGCTTGCAAATCAAAACACTCTCAAACCAAGTTACTAAACCAAGGTTCCACTGGATACTGTTTTAGTATAGAAGAACTGCAAGAAATGGGTGCAATATCTTTATTGGATTATGATTTGGATAGGGGGGGGTTATAAATTGATGTCAAGTTAGTTTATTATTTTTTCCAATGGTGATTAATGAAATTTAATGTATTTTCTTGTGCTGTAAAAAAAAATAAAAAAAATAAGCGGGGGTATTGTACGCTGACAGCCTTCCCATTGAGGCGCTCCGGAGCCTCGGCCTAGGAAAGTCCCCGGCTTCGGCCTAGCTCCGGAGCGGCGGCCATCTTGCTCCACACAGTGTGCTTACCAGAGCCCAGTGCACAGCGCGACACGCCTCCCCGCCTCAGCACGCTGACTTGTAGTCAGCGTGCTGAGGCGGGGAGGCGTGTCACTCTGTGCACTGGGCTCTGATCCGTTTTTTGATCCGTTGCACCCCTGTCCAGGAGGAATCGGTATGGAATCTCTCCTGCTTGCTCTGTTACCCTGCTCTGTTACCCAGAATGCACTCCGACTCATGCTTGTGTTATTTTTGGTTACAGGCATAATGACACACTATTGCAGAAGTAGGCAAATGTACAGTACCATCCTCTAGTTGTAGAACAACAAGCCCAATCATGCCTCTGGAATAGGTTAAAGAAAAGCTGTTTTGCCCCAAATGTGCAAGCATTGGTTTGCTTTAAAGGCTATGTTCACCTTTAAAACAAATATTAAAATCACATGATTTTGCATTTAATTATTATTATTTTTATAATGAGCCTGCAGAGCATTGCACTTGCCTTCAGCAGATCGCAGGTGCAATGTCAGGCTCGGGTTTTGTGCAGTATAACCATTGGGCTTTCTGTTACAAAGTTAGAGGAAGAATGAATGAACTACAAGTGTGCTCAATAATGCACTTGCAGCCAATTCAAACTACAAGCATGTCTGCAGACTAAAGTTATTTTCATCACAAAACTGAGCGTATGTGCTTAAATACAGTATATGTAAATCTGACGGACTGTTTACATGTTACATTTTAAAAGCCGCAGCAAACCTGCTGACCTCACATGGTTGCTAATGTGACAGAACAACTCTGATATTCACATTTAACTAAATCTGAAAATCAGAGGTGTTCTGTCACATTAGCAAATAGCAAGCATGTAAGGTTTGCTGCTGCTTTTAAAATTTAACATGTAAACAGTCTGTCAGATTTACATATACTTGGCTAGATTCACAGAGCGATTACGCCTGCGCAACAGGAGATGCGCGGCGTAAGTCTAAATGTGCGCGTGCGTTTCGATGCACGGCATCCCCAAAACTAGATACGCAAGAAATCTACTTTTTTTTTGTCCAGCGTAATTTCGTTAGACAGGCGCATCCGTCCGCGCAAAACTGCGCTAGACAGACCATTGATTTGCTAGTCAAATATGCTAATGAGGGACTTACGGGGATCCACAAAAGAACGTTGGGGCTACGCAGTGTGCGCAACAGCAAAATGTCCCGTCTAAAATTAGACCATATAAAAGCTGGTCTAAAAAGAGAAAAATCGTCTACATGTCAGATAAAGCAACACTGTTAGTGAGGAGCTGAGCAGTCACACGTGTTGCACAACAATCTGTATGCCAACATGCCAGGGGCATCGTCGCGCATAGCTATACTACTGACTTTAGATGAGCAAAGAAGGAGGGCACGGAGGATGGCACGGGAGAGGATATACCGCACCCGCATAGACCTCTTTGGCATGAGTGATTCTGAGGTGTATCGCATCTTCAGATTCAGCCCTCATGCCATCCTGGAATTAACCATAACCTTGCAGGAGGACATCACCAGCCCAACACACCGCTCACATGCAGTGCAGCCACTGGTCAAGGTCCTGGCAACACTCCATTTCCTTGCCAGTGGCTCTTTTTAAAGAACAAGTGGAGTGGTGGCTGGGATGTCACAATCCTCCATGAGCAGATGTGTGCACCAGGTTGTCCCTGCAATCCTCAGACGCATGGCCAACCAAATCATCAAACCCACCACTGAGGAGCTGCGGCTGAAGGCAATGCAGGATTTCTACAGAATTGCCAGATTCCCACGCACCGTGGGGGCCATTGATTGCACACATGTGGCACTCCAGCCCCCTCAGGAGACAGAGCACATGTAACGCAATCAGAAGCATTGGCATTCCATCAACGTACAGGTGATAGTCGATGCCCAAGGCCTCATATGGCACGTCCGTGCCAAACACCCAGGGTCCAGCCATGACAGCTTCATATACAATCAGAGCCCCATCCGAATGGAATTCGATCAGAACGTGTATGGGGACACCTGGCTGGTTGGTGAGTGACATGGGTGGCAGGCATGACTGTACCCCCCCCCCCCATGATGCACACATCACAAGGGGCACATGCATGACTAACATCCTCCTGTCTTTTCCCTTACAGGTGACTCTGCATATCCACTGGGACCCCATCTGATGACTCCTATCCAGAACCCCCAAACCCCAGGAGAAGAAAGATACAATCAAGCCCACGCCCAAACACGTGCAGTGGTGGAGCGCACCTTTGGCCTCCTGAAGTCACGTTTCCGATGCCTGGATAAGTCTGGGGGGACCCTGTTGTATTCCCCAAACTTTGTGTGCCATATCATCGGTGCCTGTTGCCTGCTGCACAACTTCGCAGTGAGAAAGGGCCTGCAGATTGACCTAGGTGATGACCTCACCCCTGAACCAGACAATCCCCCCCTAACCGAGGATACCCCGTCTTCTGAGGGAAGAGCAGCCAGGAGACAGCTCACATTGGGCATCTTTGCATGTTAAACACACACATTAATCATGGCACAATGAGAATGCATGCATGCACACCACTGTGGTCCCTAGCACACACACCCCACATCCACATAAAATTGGATTGGCACCAGTCCACCATGCAGGACTTGTGAGCAGCAACGCCACACCAAGGCTCCAATTATGTCACTGTACATTCATACACCATTCACACGGACCTGGGGATCACGTCTCCCTGGTCCTGGGGAACCCTTCACCAAAATTGAGGGTGACACCCCTTTTCCGGCAGGAAGGTCATCCCCACATTCAAACAGCATTCACAACCCAAACAAAAAATAAATAAACAAAAAAATTTCCAGCAAAAGAAAAAAAAAAAAAGGCCCAAAAAAAAGAAGGGGAAAAACAAATTAGTGCCCTTGACGTGACCCACGCCTGGGGCGCCCCCGGCCACGGCTCCTGTGGGGAGACTCATGGGGGAGAGGGTAAACCGGGGAAGGAGGAGCAGCCCCTGGTCTCTGCCCACCTGGCGGCCTGCCCTCCAAGGCCACGGCTATTCTGTCCAGGGCAGCACCTAGTGTTGCCGTGTTGGCCTGGATAGCCTGGGTAAGGGCCCTCACATCCTGCCCAACGCCTGCTGATGTCGTCTGCAGTTCGTTTAGGCAGGTTGTGAAAGCCCGGGAATGGGAGTCCAGGTTCCCCAGCGTATCCTTGATGGAGGACAAGCTCTCCTCCATCCGCACCAATGTCTGGCTGACCTGTCCCAGATGGCGGGTCTGGAGGAACTGGTCCCTTCTCAGAGTGGCGGGCAGGAGATCGGCCACCCCCCTGGTCTTCTGGGTCGCCTTCCTGCCTCCAGCTGATGCTTGTGGCCGGGGAGAAGGGGAGCCCCTTGGGAGGGGAGCCATGTTGGGGGAAGGAGGGGGGGCTCCCCCTTAGGGAGGGCTGGCTGCTGCCAGCCAGAGGGGAAGAGTCATCCAAAAACAATAGTCCAGTGCCTGACATGGACTCCTTCTCAACCTCCTCCTCTTCAACCTCCTCCGCGGACTCCGGCCTTGTCGGGGGGGGGCCTCATTAGGCTGCTGTCCTGGGGATGGTGCGGTCAAGCCAGATGGCCCAGCACCCTCCTGCACATCTGTGGATGACACAAAACATTCACAGGTTGGAGGATCCACACACTTGCCACATATTCCCTTTCACCCCCTCCCCCACACATGCTACACACCTGATAGGGCCAAAAAACCTTACCTGGCATCACGCCTTCATGACTTGAGTCTTAGCCGGGCAGGCCCTCCACTTCTTGCCTATGAAAGGTCTGGGCCACCGCACGCTCCTCCGCTGTCAGCCTAACAGGGCATGGTGGGCCCCCTCCTGTGGCCCTGGCATGGGCAAGCATTCTGGCCAGCTTCTTTTTGACCAGACGCCAGAGGTCATTTATCTTTTTATCAATCCCAGACCGGTTCCGTGTCTCCCCCTCCCCCGCTGAATTCACCTGGTCAGTGATCATGTCCAAAATCTCTCTCCTCCTTGCCGGGGTGGTGTTGGCAGTGTCCGGGCCATGGAGGAAACGCCCATAATCGGAAATGGCCCGGGCAAGAATTTGTTTCTCCCTCAAAGAAAAATGTAATTTCCTCTTCCTCTCAGTCATACTCTGACCAAAAATCACTCCCAGTCAACAAAAATAACTCACAAAAACAAGCACGACCAATCAAGCAAGAAAACAAACAGAAAACTAACAAACAAAAAGTCTCACAAACACTTAGCAAAAATCACTTTCAAATATCTTCTAACACTAGATCACACAGTACACAAATCTGACAAATACAAATCACAACGCAACTAACAACGGAACAAAAGCACTTTGCTATATGGGAAGGGAAACAAAGGGATGTACTTTTGCAATGGAAGTGCGTTTGTGTCTGTCTATTTATGCTGTCTGCGTAGCTCATGATTTTGCCATAGTCCATTTCCAATTTCACTGATTGCGTCGTTCCCGAGTTGTGAGCATGCGCACAGAGGTGCTGACCATGGTCTGCTTCAAGCGCGCATGCGCGAGCCGGCCGGCCGGCCCTTCATTTGCATGGGGTCACGGCTCATTTCAATGTAACACGCCCTTCCCAATTTGTATTACTCCGCCTTGCGCCTCTGAAATAACGTTGCACAGGCGCTATTTTCTGCGTAAAAGCAACGAGAATAGGGTGATTGCGCAAGTCTAACGTAAAGGCGGTGCGCTACGCCGGTCCAATAATGCGCAGATGTACCTGAATCTGGCCCACTGTATTTAAGCAAATAAGCTCAGTTTTGTGATGAAAATAACTGAATCTAAAACTCTGTTGGGTGTAACAAGATTAGTCTTTTTTTCTTTATTTCTGATCCGAAAAAATGATCCGATCCGTGACTTGATCCGAGGATCGATCCGATCCGTGAGTTTTTTGATCCGTTGCACCCATACACACACACATATACATCTGTGTGTAAAAATGTGTACACACACACACACACACACATTTTTAAATGAGGACTTGTCAAAAAACATCTTTTTCTTTACATTAAACATTTCACTGCTTTTGAGCGAATAGATAGGGGTACAATGTAGCCGAATAGTACGCATTTTTGTTTATAAAAAAAATAAATACAGTATTTGGGGCACTACAGTGACTTAGTGATTAGCACTTCTGCATAGCAGCACTAGGAGCATAGATTTGAATCCCAATCGACATACTTTATGCATAGATTTGGCATGCTTCTTCAGTGATAGCATGGGTTTTCTCCAGGTATTCTGGTTTCCTCCCACACTACAAAGACATGCTGGTAGGTTAGTTGGCTCCTGTCTATATTGGCCCCAGTATGTGTATGTATGGATGCGAGGTATGGATTGGGATTGTAAACTCTGAAGGCAGGGACTGATATGTATGTATGTATGTATGTATGTATGTATGTATGTATGTATGTATGTATGTATGTATGTATGTATGTATGTATGTATACACACACACACACACACACACACACACAGTATTACATACATATGTAATACATACACATTCAACATTGCCAACCACACAAGGTGAAACTTAAAATAACACCAATCTAAGCTCACTATATAAAATAAAACATACCTCTTTCCATACTGGGTTGAGTTCATTGTCTATCGCCTTAGTTTTCTTTTTCTCAGCTGTAAAAAAAAAAGAAATGCAATGTTAAATCTAAAAAACTAGAAAATAAAAAACACACGAGCACACAAAACAGAAAAAAAAGTTTTGATTGTAATAGGACAACAGCTTGCCCTGCAGAAGGGACTCCTTGTGCTGCTCATTAGTAAGCCAGACGGAAAAAATATGCTTAGGGGACCTTCTGTAAGTGGATGCATTGTGCTGACAGGCAACAGGAGTTGAGGTAAAAAAATAAAAATGTAAAATTAATGAATGGCATGCTGTGGTGGCATGGTTGGAAATGCAAAACAACAACAATATACACACATACATATATCTCTATCTCCCGTGGGTATTCTTTATAGAACAAACAATTATTCATCATTATCTTTTATATAGAAAAAGTCAAACACTTTTATGGCATATGTACCAAGATCGGGAATGCAACAAATCAAAAGTAATTGGCGCAAAACAGACAGGGGCAAGAAAAAAAATGAAAACAGACTTCCTATGAATTACAGTGGAACCTTTAATTGCGAGCATAATCCGTTCCAGGAGAATGCTCATGATTCAAAGCACTCGCATATCAAAGCGAGTTCCCCCATAGAAGTCAATGGAACTGAAAATTATTTTCTCTGCATCGACTTCTATGGCATGCAATACCGCATGTGGCTAGAGGTGGGGCACCGGAGAGTCTCAGCAATACTCTAAAAGGCTCTGGGACAGCCTGGCTGAACTCGGAAACGGAGTATTTCCAAAAGGCTGTGGCACCCCTACACCTCTGGCCAAATGCCGCCGTGCACACCGATGTGGCTTGAATCCTGCTTGTTTTGCTAGACACTGGCAAACCGAGTCAGGATTAAAAAGAAAAAAAAAGCTTGCATTGCGTAACGCTTGTTAACCGCGTTACTACCAATCCGAGGTTTCACCGTTTACAGTACAGTTTTTGCACCCCATACAAAGATTGTACAATGGTATTAAATGGAATCCCTGATATATATTAACTTGATTTCTTTTGTGCCTGTGTAGCGGGGTCATCCTGTCGGAGTCTTCCGCTGGAACTTTATTCACACTTGTAAATATGTATGGTACCTTTAAGAAGTTGTGTATTATGTGACTACAAGTAGCGGGAGATATGGACTCCATTGACTCTTAGGAGAAACAGATTACACTTCCCACAATGCCTTGCGTTATTGGAGCATGTGACACCACCGCACAGACTTGTGGGGAGGTTACTTAAGGGGAGGGTGTGGCGCCATTTCTCTCTCTCGGGACCAGCATCTTCTCCTCTGCAGAGCTGCCGAGGACAGATACAGCTGTGCCGTTAGGCCAGAAGCCTGAACCTTAATGCACCGAGGGACCAGTCACCCGGAAGGAAGCAATACTCCAGCATCCAGCCCGTGTACCTGGGGATCGGAGAGGAAACCCAGCTGACAACTGAACCAGTGGAACACCCTCGTCCGGGATCCTTGTGCTGTGGAGCAGTGATTCATCAGCGCACTTCTTAAAGAGGAATTCAGGTGGATCGGACTGTCGGGTGAGAGGGCACATGCTCAGCTCTGAATTCTCCCCTTAGACAGACACTTTAGTGCCACCTCACAGGCCGCCCACACGCGTTTGGCCTCCAGCTTAAACTTAGAGGCCCCTTTACTGTTTACAGTGTTTATGCAGAAGTGACTGACGCTGGCTAGCGATCAGATCACCAACGTTGCTGTTAAGGATACCTGATATCTGATAAGTTCCCTTGTTATCATTTATTACTTGTGGATTACAAATCTAATGCGCACCACCCGGCCGCAATGTGGACTGTAGCCGTTTTCAGGACCGCTCACTGGAGGGAGCTCACGTGCACGGACTGTTCACTGTAGTTGAATGATACCATTCTTTAGTATAAGGTCGGTTTCGTTCATAAATGTCATTTGCCGATTTCCGCAAGGGCCCTTGCGAAATCATACTGTGTTGCTATATAACAACCATTCATTTAATGATCTGAACTTATGTTTGTTTCTTTGAGTACTTATGAAGTAAACTCACTCTTTTGATTTAAATATATTACTGTGTGAAGCGTATTCTTCTTGTCTGGAGGGACCGTCCAAAAATTCAGGTAATACTACCATCACATTGTTATTGAATATTGTATGCCTGTTATTGTGCACCAAGCCCAGCAGGGGCCACAATACACCAACCAGACTTCTGATGTGTCAAGGGAGGGTTCGAGCAAGTTAAGGAGGGGTGAGCTAAACCAAAAGAGAGTAGATCCCAAAACAACCAGCGGCCCCTGATGGGGTAGCGCTGATCCTAGGATCTGCAACATTTTTCCAAATGCAAATCACATTTACAGTTAGGCCTCATGTACACTGCTGTTGGTAAATGGATATTTAGGAGTAGTTGTGCATTTTCTTCAACTGTGCCTGAACGCTCCTATCTATAAGTACAAGTACACTGGGCCGTTTATAGTCGTTCCTAGGCAGTTGAGTTTAGAATCTTTTTCTGGAACCCAAAAAAAAAAAAATATGCATTCAGAAGCTATTTAGGAAGCATTTCAAGCACTAAATGAGGCTAAACTAATTTTTCATTTGTTTTAACAAAAAAAAAAAACGCGGCTAAACATGGCATGTAAACGTGGCTAAAAAGCAGTTTTTAGGCGTCAAGTTAAATCATTCAGGAGAGGTTGAACAACATCCCGTGTACATGAAGCCTAATGGCCCCTACACACGATCCAAATATATCGCAAGTGATGTCATGTGTTGTAATGTATTTGTATTTTCGGACGACAACTATACTGACTAAGCGAAAATCGTACAATTTGGTATGCGAGGAACATTTTTGTGCTTGCCTGCACGAATAATAGTGGATGAACTGTCGTGATCGGCTCTCGAAAGTAGAGTACACACGATCCAAAAATCGTACGATTCTTCCTCAAGATTAAATTTTTCGTCCAATTTTCGGATCGTGCGTTTTTGCTTGTACAAGAAAACAAAACTATCTGGCTCCTGGTAATTTTCTTATCACTATGGGTAAAAACAAAAATGTTGATTTCTACTAGCACATGGCCAGCAAGGAGTTGTACAGGAAAAAATGTTTTTGCCTAAAATTAATGTCTGCAAGGTAAACAGACAGAATAGTGTAATGATTCTGTTAAAAAACAAGTAAATACCTATTAAACTCCTTCATCTATATCACCTCTGGCATTCTAGTTTCTGTTCTCTCATTCACTTCCTGGTTTGCTGCGGTCGTTCATGCAAGAACTACATTTCCCAGTATGCATTGGGGCACGCCCAGTAATTCACAACTCCTTGAAGTTTCTAACACGTAGAGAGCGTCCTGCCACACAGATGTAGTTCCCAGGAAGGGGCGAGCACGTCACTAACCACCGCAGTAAAGCCTCCCTTCACGGTGGTGAGTAACAATCAGACAAGCAGGAAGTGAACAGAACAGAGAAGAAATAGAGCAAATTCTGAGCAAAAACGAACAATGAGGAAGTGAAAAGAAGAATGTCTGCAGGTAAAGGATGCTTATTATATATTATATATAAATATAATCCTTTACAACCCCTTTTAAGGGGTTGTAAAGGAAAAAAAAGGATTTTTAATAAAACAGCTTACCTGTAAAATCCTTTTCTTGAAGTACATCACGGGACACAGAGCGCATAGCCATTACACTTGGGTTATATGGGTACCTTCAGGTGTGGACACTGGTGTAATCAATTTCACAGGAAGTTTCCTCCCTATATAACCCCCTCCCACTGGGAGTGCTTCAGTTTTGTAGCAAGCAATTCTCCCGAGGTTACACAATGTTCCCCAAAAGAGGGGTGGGAGCTCTGTGTCCCGTGATGTACTTCAAGAAAAGGATTTTACAGGTAAGCTGTTTATTAAAAATCCTTTTTTCTTTATCGTACATCACGGGACACAGAGCGCATAGCCATTACACTTGGGATGTCCTAAAGCAATGCTCTATGAAGGGAGGGAAACCGTAAGGCCAAGAATAGCCAAATAAAACATTGTCAGGAGAAAACATGGCTCCACCAACAGAAAAACAAGGGGGCGTGAACCGGGCCAGAGGATTCTATAATGCTGCCCGTAGGACCGCCTGCCCAAAAGCTGCGTCCGTACCCTTTGCAACGTCCAACTTATAAAATTTAGTAAACGTATGTACGGAAGACCAGGTTGCCGCCTTGCAAACCTGTGCCATAGAAATCTGATGGTGTGCCGCCCAGGAGGCACTCATGGCCCTCGTAGAATGGGCTTTAACTGATAAGGGAGGTGGAACGCGCTTCAGACCATAGGCCTGAAAAATCAGCTGCTTAATCCACCTAGCCAAGGAAGACTTGGCAGCCGGCTGACCCTTCTTGGGGCCATCCGGAAGAACAAAAAGCACATCTGTTTTCCGAATCTTCTCTGTAGCCTTGAGATAGACCCTCATTGCTCGAACCACGTCCAAAGTATGAAGCAGTCTTTCCTCTCTGGACTGGGGAGTAGGAAAGAAGGAAGGTAGGACTAGGTCCTGATTCAAGTGAAAACTGGATATGACCTTAGGAAGGAAAGAAGGTTGAGGCCGCAGAACAATTCTGTCCTTATGCAGAATAAGGTATGGCTCCCTGCATGACAAGGCTGCCAGCTCGGAAACCCTTCTGGCTGAAGCCATAGCCACCAAGAAAACCAACTTTCGGGTTAGTAGCACAAGAGGGATTTCTGTCAGAGGTTCAAACGGCTGCCTTTGTAAAGCTGACAAGACCAGATTTAAATTCCAGGGGCAGAGGGGAGCTCTAATAGGGGGATTCACATGCAAGACCCCCTGCAAGAAGGTTTTCATAAGCGAATGGGTGGCCAAGGGTCTTTGAAACCATATTGATAAAGCCGACACCTGCCCCTTTAGAGTACTAAGAGCCAACCCTTTGTCAACGCCAACCTGGAGGAATCGCAAGATCCTGTCAATAAAAAACTTTCGAGGATGCCATTTTTGAGACTCGCACCACTCCACATAGGTTCTCCCGACTCTGTAATAAATATTTCTGGAGACCGGTTTCCTAGCCTGAATCAACGTAGATATGACCTGATCTGAGAGGCCTCTGCCCTTAAGAATTAGGGATTCAGCCGCCAAGCCGTCAAATTTAGCTGCTGTGAAGCAGGATGGCAGATTGGACCTTGAGACAGCAGATCTGGGCGCAGGGGGAGCGGCCACGGCGCCCCGACTGACATCTTTACGATGAGTGCGTACCAAGCCCTCCTGGGCCAGGCTGGGGCCACCAGGATCACAGGCCTGCGCTCCACCCGGATCCTTCGTAGAAGGCGGGGAATCATCTGCAGTGGAGGGAACGCATACAGAAGAGAAAACTGGTGCCAAGGGCAAACCAAGGCATCGGTCCCGTAGGCCGAGGGATCCCTGGCTCGGGATATGAATTTGTCCAACTTTTTGTTGGATCTCGTTGCCATAATGTCCACGTCTGGGACTCCGAATCTTTGGCAAATCTCTTGGAATACCTGGGGGTGAAGTGACCATTCCCCCGGGAGCAACTGTTGACGACTCAAAAAATCTGCCTGCTTATTGTCTATCCCTGGGATGAACACCGCCGAGATGCAGGGTACATGGGCTTCGGCCCATGAGAAAATCAGGTTTACTTCTCTTTGGGCTGCTGGGCTCTTCGTGCCCCCCTGGTGGTTTATGTATGCCACCGCAGTGGCGTTGTCGGACTGTATCCTTACTGGCAGACCCTGAAGGGGGAGAGTCCAGGCGATCAGGGCCAGTCGAGCAGCTCTGATCTCCAAGATATTGATGGGAAGCAGTTTCTCTGCCCCCGACCACAGCCCTTGCTGGGTCTGTTCTTCTAGAACTGCCCCCCAACCTACCAGGCTGGCATCCGTGGATACTATCTTCCACGTGATGGGGCAAAAGGATTTCCCTTTTGACAAATTTTGAGAGATCAGCCACCAAGACAGGCTGCGCCGGACCTTTGGGGAGAGCACTAACGGACGATCTAACGCCTGAATGGACTTGTTCCAAGCAGAGAGAATGGCTGCCTGAAGATATCTGGTATGGATCTGGGCGTAGGGCACAGCCTCGAAGGCGGCCACCATCTTCCCCAGCAGTCGCATACATAGGCGAATAGTCGGCCTCTTCTTGCCTAAGATCATTTGAACTGCTTGAGCTATTGATCTGATCTTTGCTTGAGGTAAAATTATCCTCTGGCAGTCTGTATCTAGCCGAAGGCCTAGATATTCCCACTGCCTTGTGGGTTTCAATACCAATTTTTCTAGATTTACAATCCATCCGAATTCCTCTAGATGCTGAACTGTGCGACCTACTGCCTGATAGAGGTTGGAGGCTGAGCTGTCGATAACCAGAAGATCGTCCAAGTATGCCAAGACTAAAATGCCTTCTGTCCTTAGGACGGCTAGCACCGGGGCTAACACCTTTGTGAATACCCGCGGAGCTGTTGCCAACCCGAAAGGGAGGGCTACGAACTGGTAATGGCGGTGATGTATCATAAAACGAAGAACCTGTGATGTGCCGGGTAGATCGGCACGTGCAGATACACATCTTTTATGTCTATAGATGCTAGAAAGTCGTCTTGATGTAGGCTGGCTGCCACCGAACGTATGGACTCCATACGAAAGGTCTGAATGTTTAGAAAGCGATTTAGGCGTTTGAGGTCCAAGATAGGCCTGACGTCGCCATTGGGCTTTGGTATGATGAAAAGGTTGGAGTAGAATCCCAGACCCCATTCCTGGGTTGGTACTTCTACAATTACTCCTTGGAGTAAGAGAAGATCCAATGCTTTTGCAAGAGAGGCCCTCTTTAATGGGTCGCTTGGAAGACTTGACCCCTGAAAATGAGGAGGGGGGACTTCCCGAAACTCTAGCTTGTAGCCCGTGGTTACCACGGATCTTACCCAAGAGTCGGGAATTCTGGTCTTCCACACTTCGGAGAAGAACCGAAGCCTTCCCCCCACCCAAGAGAGTGGGGGCGCCCCTTCATGAATCTGACTTAAGGACTGGTTTAACCGGCTTGCGAGACCATGGCCTCTTGCCTGTCGTGGCTTGTCCTTGTGGGCGGCTATTAAATGCCGAACGCCCGGGAGGCCGTCGATACTGACGGGAAGTTGAAGGGGCCGAGCCTGCGAAGGCCTGTCGCTTAAATGCGGGCCTACGTGATCTTTTCTTGATGGGCAAGAAAGAACTTTTACCACCCGATATGGTCTGGATATATTTATCTAGGTCTTCACCGAATAGTCTCCCACCATGAAAGGGAAATCTACTGCAAAGCAGAGAGCTCTTGGGAGGTCAGCCAATTCACGAGCTTGCTGAGCCGGTATGTCCTTTAATATCTGTTTAGTCTGATCCTTTAAAGCCTGACAAACGCCAATGGCTGCCACTGCTGGCTGAACCACGGCACCTACTGTGGTAAAAGAAGCCTTCAGTAGGGTCTCCAATTTTTTGTCGACTGGATCTTTAAACACCTGGACATTTTCCACCGGACAAGTCAGGGATTTATTTACGCAGGAAATGGCTGCGTCCACGGTAGGGAGTGCCCATTTCTTTGCAAATTCTTCTTCCATAGGATAGAGAATGGTAAACCTTTTAGGAGGGATAAAAATCCTATCAGGTCGAGCCCAATCCTGAAAAATCACGCTCTCCAGAAGGGGGTGAACCGGGAAAGACGCACCATTCAATGGTGCCTTCAAGGAACCTAACGAGGATACCGCGGGGGCTAATTGTTCTGACACTGGAAGTTTAAAAGCAGTGCGAACCATATCCGTCAGACTGGATCCACAGACTCTCTGCTTGAGAAGCCGAAAAAATTTCATCTATAGTGGAATCTTCAATGTCTGACCCGTCAGGACTCAGGTCCGCTTGATCCCCCTGTGGGTCCAATTCCTCCGAAGAGAGGACCTCTGCATCTGAACACACCGTTTTAGGTGACGGGGATCTAGCCCGTTTGCCACCCGGCAAAGAGCGGGCAATTAAAGCAGTTAACCTTTTCTCTAGCCCACCCAGGGTGGATTCTAGCATTTCTTCCGTAACAAACGGGAATGGGTTGATTGGGGGCCGCCTCTGCCCCTAGCACCCTCAATGGCTCCTGCACGATGCTGTTCGGTGGTCTATCTGGTGAGGGTGGGACCACTGGAGCCTGGCCCAAATCCTCTGACCCCGTTGGAGACCCCTTTACTTTTTTGGCACCTTTTGCAGCCTTAGCTGGTCCTGATCCCTTGGGAGCCATTGCACAACCTTGAGACACCCCTACAGCCAACACCCAACTGTTGTAGCTAGAAGTGAAACATTAATAAGGACAGGCTATGGTAAAATCTTTTCAAAATTTTCATACGCCTGAGAAGGCGGCAATACAGAGGAAAGTCCTGTGAGTATTGCCACACCAATGCCCGTTAGCTGGAGTCCAAGGTTGCACCGACTCAGATACTGCCAGATCTAAGGCTGAGTCCCTTTAAGAAAAACATTTTTTTTTTTTTTTTTTTTCTGGTCAGTGTGGACTTAAGTCCAGACCTGAAGATCCACAAACCACCACTGGGTGTCACTGTTAGCCAGAACTGGCTCAGCTGCGCGCTCTATGTCCTCACTCTCCACTGCTCAGGAGGGAATGACCAGCCAGGAAATGCTTTTTTGCTTTATCTGAGACCGACGCTGCTGGCCCGCCCCCCCCCCCACGCCACTGACGCTGTAAAAGGCGGCGCGCGCGCCCCCGCCCCCCCCACGCTGAAACCAACATGGAGGAAGCAGAGAGCAGAGGAGAAGCCTGGACCAGCGCTAGAAACACAGACACCTGGTAAGCCACTAATCTTTGTAGTGCACACATAGAGGAAGCCGTCTCCCTAGGCTTCCTAGGAAACAGGAGTTTTGTCAGCACTTCCTCTCTATACACGTGGGGCTGCAGTATCATGCTAACAGGCAAGTCTGGGGGGAGTAGCAAAATACATATCTTTTAAAAGCATATATATATCTACATGTTATCTGGGTAAACATTAGTACATCCATCCTGCCTCAACAGACATAGTGGAGATAGTGGCTGATGCACAAGCATACCATTAGCCAACCCAGAACCCCCAGGGGGATACCTACTGTCGAACCAAGTCCCGCAGGTTCCCTCTTACCTGCTCCACGCCGCAGGGTATTGCAAAATGCAAGAGGCCCAGCCTTCCCCCATCTCCGTGGGTATTGTCTTGGACCTTCAGGGAACGGGGTCCTGTGTTAAGGAACCCACACCCCTGGACCTATATAGCATCCTGGCATCAGTAGCGTTTAGTTCTTGGAAGAGACTAAGGCACTGGAGCCCAGAATCCAGCCCTCCAAGGAGAGGCATTATAGGCAAAACCCCACTCCAGCAGGGCCCGGGTACCGTACACCTTGGCTTTGAAGCACTTCGGACGGATCCGGCTAGCTATCCTGGGTCCCGAGACCTCCGAGGGACAGCTAGACGTGACCAACACCTAAGACACTGTCGAAAAAACTGAAGCACTCCCAGTGGGAGGGGGTTATATAGGGAGGAAACTTCCTGTGAAATTGATTACACCAGTGTCCACACCTGAAGGTACCCATATAACCCAAGTGTAATGGCTATGCGCTCTGTGTCCCGTGATGTACGATAAAGAAAAGTATTTTTTCCCTAAATAGCTTCCTTTACCTTAGTGCAGTCCTCCTTCACTTACCTTATCCTTCCATTTTGTTTTTAAATGTCCTTATTTCTTCTGAGAAATACTCACTTCCTGTTCTTCTGTCTAACTCACCACTGTAATGCAAGGCTTTCTCCCTGGTCTCGAGAAAGCCTCTTGAGGGGGGGAGGGGGCGAGCAGGCAAGTCAGGATACTCTCTACTTTGCAAATAGAGAAAGGAGCTGTGTGTTAGTGGGCGTCCTGACACTCCTGCTCGCCCCCTCGTGCCAGGAGGGGTATCGTGGAACTTTGAGAATTTTTCCTGGTGCAGTTGAGAGATCAGGTCAAATAAAAAAAATCCACTGCAAACATTTATAATGCTTCAGTTTATTTCCGTAGTTACCAACTTTTTTTCCATTTGTTTAACTCGCCAGGCATACAAGCAGTGATTGCACAAGTCCATGATTCACTGAAAATATAGGATATAGAGGGTAGAGGTATTGCAAAATGTGACCACTCTTCCTCTATGTACCATTATGTGGGCTGTGTGGTAGGCAAAATGTCATCGATGAAACATTATTATGGCAATGATCTATAATTAAACGAGTGGTCATGGGTTTCAAAAGTCACCAAGAGACTGGGGAAGGCAGCAGTTCCTCAAAAGAACATTAAAAAGGGGGGGTACCACAAAGCTACTCCCTACATTGATTTGTATGGACGATACCTTCTGGACTGACTAATGTCAAGGGGTGCTGGGGCATCTATTTTTGGAGGGGGTCTAGTGTTGCTGGTGGGGGACATATTGTTGCTGGGGGGGGGGGGTCAGTTGTTTCTGAAGGAGATCTACTGTTGGGAGAGGGGTCTATTGTTGATGGCTGCCAGAAGTATTAATTCTGGCTGTGCGGAGATCTGTTGATAGGGAATTTTGTTGTGGGTGGTACATTGTTGGGGGGGGGGATCTATTGTTGCTGGCTGAAGGGGAAACCAAATTCCATACAATAAACTTGGCAAAACAAAATTATACTTGGTTCAAGGCACAAGGCACATTGCTCGGAGGTGGGTAGGAGCAGAGAAAACAAGTGACTCGGAAAAGGGGAGTTCCTGCACCTGATTGAGAAAAAAAAGCCCTCTTTGATGGACTACTGATCCCAGTTCACCCTTTGCAGACCTCGACAGCCCTCCCAACTGCAGCGGCCTGACTTCACTGCCAGTAACATCACAGTCTCTCCCACTGGCTCTACATCCATCTCAGACTGCACACTTCCAGCTCTCCCAACTGTGCCCGTCACTCACCGACACCTGATGGATCCCTCCTGGAGACTTGTTCGGCATTATTTCCCACTGTCCTCTCCTGCTCAGGACACCCCTTGGGTTGTTTGAGGTTCCCGTTTAGCTCTGAGCCCCCTGGCCCAAGGTTGCCCCCCCCCCCAGAGTAGGGGGGCTTCCTCAAGGGCCCTGACAGCCTAATACATCCTTCTCCAGTTCTTCCACTTGAACAACTCCCCAGCTGGGCTGACCCTTGGTATTTAACGAAGCCTGCCCCCTCCCGAATCAGGTTGGGGAATGGTCAGGGCTCCCTGAGACACCCAAGACAGATCCACCTTTCTTCCTGTACCTTCTTTCTAGAAGCAGAAAGATGAAAACTAGCTGCGAGTCACCAGCCTACTCTAGGCCCTTCCCAGCCCACAGATCAAAACAAACAGGCCTAGCTTTTGGCTAGGCCTGCTTAAATTTACCTGCACTGCAGAAAAATATCACTCTAGCACCTACACTTAGGTAGAGGGTGCTTCACTAGTATAATAAGGATAGTTGAAAGGAATTTTCAGAACCACCAGATGCCATTGAAGTCCTCATCCTTAAAAACTACCAAAAACAGTCACAGGGGTGGAGGACACATGCTCCATCACACATGGAACACCAAGTGAGGAAGATATTTTTTTTGGGAGTGCAGGTTAGGTGAGTATAGGAGGGGTGGGGGAAGGGGAATCAGGGAACGGGGGCTTTGCAGAGACACTGTGTGGGAAAGGTCTTTAAAGAGACCCTATCACCAGCTTACAAAACTGCAGCCCCCCCCCCCCCCCCCTGCCATGTCATAGCACTCTTCTCTTGTCCAAGTGCTGACAGTACTGACCCAGCTCCTCCGCCTCTACCCTCACCTCCCTACACCTACCTTCCACGGAGAAAGGGGAGTGAATGGGAATACCATAAAATATCCCTTGAGAAAAAAAAATATATCCCTTGAGTGACAGCTCCGATTATGCCGACATCGCTTCCAAGATGGCGGTGCTCATCAGCAGTCTCTGTGCCTTCTGATGTCTAGGAAAGTCAGGCTCTTTAACAGGCATAGATTACTCTAACAAGAAAAGTCACCCCTCTAAGTGTTTTTTTTTTTTTTAAAGATTCCCACTTACATTTTTTATTGGGGTTACCCCCAAGAAACATACTCCCATTCTAGGCAAATCCAGCGCTCCACTGCCACACGCCAGGTCCAGTGCCGTCATTTTCCTACCTTTTGTCATCGAAAGCCAGCTGTCTGTAGCCAATTGTTGCAGCTGACCCCTGATGATGAACCATCTGGCCTTTCCTCTTCCAACGGCAGTGTAGAAACTGGTTGCTTCTGGGACATGTGACATGTACATCCTATGGAGAGTTCAGGAGGATGTAATTTTCCTTAAAGCTACTTTCACACCGAGGCCCTTTGCGGGTGCTATAGCGCTAAAAATAGAGCCTACAAAGCACCCTGAAAGAACCTCCTCTTTCACTCCAGTTTGAAAGCCAGAGGGCTTTCAAACTGAAGTGGTGCGCTGGTAGGATGGTAAAAAAAGTCCTGCAAGCCGCACATAGGTGTGCGCAGCCCATTGCATTAGGGTGTGCACCCCAAAGCTCAAAAACATACTACCGATTACTCACAATGAAAGGGAAGGGGCCGATAAGTTACATATTTACCGGCCCCTTCCCCCACTCATCCTAAAACATCCCTGCAGCAACAGCCAGAGGGAGAGGAGAGTAGGGAAGCCAGCAGCGCTGCAAGGGGAAGGAGGGGGGAACCTAGGTAGTAGGGGGAATCTGTGCTGCACAGGGTCATTAGGGTGTGCCTGGGCACACCTGGCACACCCTGTGTGCACGCCTATGAAGCCGCATCTTTGTGGCACCCCTGCCCATTGAAATCAGCAGCGGGGAGATTTAAACCTTTCAGCCGCTAGAAGGGGTTAAAAACGTCCTGCTAGCGGTCCAATAGCGTCATACAAACGATGTTAAAGTGCCGCTAAAAATAGTGGTGCTTTACTGCCGACACCGCTCACGCCCCAGTGTGGAAGTAGTCTAAGGTGACCGAATTCAAAATGACACCTTAGCAACCACGCCCACTTTTATTGTGGCCAAGACAGGGGCAGAGCAGTAGATGGGAATAAAATCTGCATGCTGAGCTCACCACACCAAATGTTGGGTGTGGTTAAATTGTGCTGACAGTGGTAGCGGCTTAAAGGGGTATGGTTTAATTACACCTAAGCCTACTTTTTTCTAGTCTAGGTCAAGAGTGCAGACCTAGGTGTGCACTGCAGGTTACCATCAAAATAAAAAAACGCAAGGCAGCAAATAATCCACAACCTCGTAATTAAGTCTGCACAAGCTAAGAGGGAGGAAATGAGAAGAAGACCGTGTAACATTGGCATGAGACATCATTAATAGCCCCAGGCACAGTTGGGAATAGACACACCCCTGCCCTCCCTCCAGACCAATTACAGAAAAGTTGCTGAGATGGATTAGGCTGCATTCACACCTAGGCGTAGGAGTTATGCGGCGTCATGAAATAGGCGTTTTGTCCCCGCGATTTGCTGGAGGGGTGATTTTTACATTGTCGGCTATGCCTGAACGCCCAAGACGCCTGAAAAAACGGTCCGGGACTTGTTTTAAGCTTCAGGCGTACAGCGTTTAGATGTGAACCATCTCCATAGCCGACAATGTAAATTTGCCCCTCCAGCGTATTTCAGGCTACTACAGCGTCGGGCGACAAAACGCCTAGGTGTGAATGCAGCCTTACACTGCAGCCACCCAAGCTGAGCACACCATGATCAAAGCTGGGAAAAAAAAAAAAAATATTCGGGGGATAAATCCGGGCCATTTTTTTTCATGGGGTTAGTCCCGTAAAATCATTAACTGTTCCTGGAAACCCAGGGACATCTGACCACCCTAGTCTAGGTGGGCTGGAGCAAAAACAGGATAAAAAGGAGAATTAAAAATATTGTTTAGTTTGCAGAAGGTTGCAAGGATACAAAGAGCATTTCTTTGTGTGAAGGATGAGCGAGTTTGGGGTAAAGGAGCTTGACTGGCCTGCACAGAGTCTTGACTTCAACCTGATAGAACATCTTTGGGATGAATTCGAGCGGAGACAGCGAGCCAGGCCTTCTTGTCCAACACAAGTCTCTGATCTTACAAATGCGCTTCTGGAAGAATGGTCAAGTATTCCCATAGACACACTCCTAAACCTTGTGGACAGCCCTCCCAGAGGAAGCTGTCATAGCTGCAATGGGCCAGCTCAATATTGAACCCTACGGACTAAGGCTGGGATGATATTAAAGTTCATGTGCGTGTAAAGGCAGGGGTCCCAATAGTTTTGGCAATATAGTGTACAATAATCTTATGGGAAACGTTGAGTGGCTGGGTGACAGACTTAACCACTTCCCGCCCGGTCAATAGTAGATTGACGTCCGGGAAGTGGTTCTGAAATCCTGATTGGACGTCTATTGACGTCCTGCAGGATTTTATGCCGCGTGCACCCAGCGATCGGTGATGCGGGGTGTCAGTCTGACACCCTGCATCTCCGATCTCGGTAACGAGTCTCCGGCGGAGGCTCGCTACCACGTGATCAGCTGTGTCTAATCACGGCTGATCACGATGCAAACAGGAAAAGCCGTCGATGGCTCTCCCTCACTCGCGTCTGACAGACGCGAGTACAGGAGAGCTGATCGGCGGCTCTCCTGACAGGGGGGGTTCGCGCTGATTGTTTATCAGCGGAGCCCCCCCTCGAATGCCCACACTAGACCACCAGGGAAGGGCAATAAAAAAAAAAAAAAAAAAAATCTGGAAAAAATAAAAAACAAAAACAAGCCCAGTTAAAAAAAAAAAAAAAGAGATGCCAGTCAGTGCCCACACGGACACTGACTGGCAACATAGATCCATCAGTGCCCACCTATCAGTGCCCACCAGTGCCCACCTATCAGTGCCGCATACCAGCACCGCCTATCAGTGCCACCTCATCGGTGTCCATCAGTACCACCTCATCAGTGCCATATCATTGCCCGTAAAAGAGAAAACTTACTTATTTACAAAAAAGTTAACAGAAAAAAATAAAAAAATAAAACATTCTCCAGAATTTTCAGTCTTATTAGTCGTTGTGCAAAAAATAAAAACCGCAGAGGTGATCAAATACCACCAAAAGAAATCTCTATTTGTGGGGAAAAAAAAGGTGCCTATTTTGTTTGGGTACAGTGTTGGATGACAGCGCAATTGTCATTCAAAGTGCGACAGCGCTGAAAGCTGAAAATTGGCGTGGGCGGGAAGGTGTGCAAGTGCCTGGTATGGAAGTGGTTAAAGAGGCACCTCCACCCTTTCCATTTTTAATGCATACTTCAGGCAAAGTAACAATTTATGTAAGTAGGTAAAATGTTTATATTCCATTTTATGATCCTTTCCCATGAAATGTCATCTTTCAATTGATTTATATAGAAGATGTTATCGCTGTAAATCTGAATTACAAACCCCCCACTCCGGTGCTCCTACTAGCTTAGGGGGGTGTATTGTTTTCTATTTTCTGTGCCCCTTTCTGATGATTATGTGCTGGTCGGAGCGGAGGGAATATTTCTTCAGTTTTGGGCGCATGCCCATTCGGCTCCGCTCGCATGTTCTTCTGCCTTGGCTTAAGTCCCGGCCAGCCACCTGCCTGTTTATGTCTTTGCCTTCCCCAGTGGAGTGATCTTCCTCTGTTCCCCACCCAGTAGTAGCCGAGGGCCCGGAGAGTGAGACTTGACAGGCTGTGAGGTGGGCGGCGGCAGTGATGGGCAAAGAGTCGATGATTGCTGCCATTACTAGTAAAAAAAAAAAATCTGTCCCCGGATTTCATTAAAAAAAAAATCTGGTCACCTTATAATACAGCCAATGTCCTCCACATTGCCATGCTTCAGTGCCCGATCACAGGAAGCCGCTCTCCTATTGGCTGCCCAAGTCCAGGAAGGGAGGATCATCCTTCTCTTCCTCACTACAGAAGACACTCCCACTCCGTGTCCTTTCCACTGGACTGCCCTCAATGCATGCAGGGAGGGTTTTACTCCACTGCCCGATCACACTTATGATAGGAAGGGAGCTGGCTACTCTGCGCGTGCACACCAGTGCAAGTGACTGCATTGCTGGGGGGATTTCCCTCTATCCTTGCGGTGCTCTGCGTGCCCACAGAGAGGGCGTGGCGTGCCAGCTGTGGCACCCGTGCCATAGGTTCGCCATCACTGATATAGTATAAAATAAATGGGGGATTAAGAGTATGGGAATTGGTACCCATAGGGCCACAGCAGATGTGCAAAACAAGCACAGGAGTTGCTTGTCCTGCCCTCTAAAATAGGGATTTCAAAATCTATTTAATTGTGGGCCGCATCACCATTGTGGTTGCCCTCAAAGCGCCGGTTGTATTTGTAAGACAAAATTACATCACATGTCTAGAGCCCCCACCCTCCCTGGGACATTTGTTAGTAAAGCCCACCTAAATCTGGTAGCCTCACCCCCCCCCCCCTCCAGACTGACAATGCTGATGCTTAAAAAGGTATCTCTGTTGCTTCTTCCATCCAGGGTGAAGACACCCTAATGCATCGTACACACGATCGGAATGTCCGACAAATGTTCGATGGGAGCTTTTTGACGGAAATTCCGACCACGTGTTGGCCCCATCGGACATTTTCTGTTGGAATTTATGACAGCAAAAATTTGAGAGCTTGGTCTCAAATTTTCCCACAACAAAATCCGTTCTCAGAAATTCCGAGCGTGTGTAGGCAATTCAGACGCACAAAAATCCAGGCATGCTCTGAATCAAGTACGAGACAGAAGCGCTCGATCTGGTAAAACTAGCATTCGTAATGGAGATAGCACATTCCTCACGCTGTACCGGACTGAAAAGCACGAGGCTGAAAAGCATGAATCGTCTCTCACCAAACTTCTAACACGACTAGTATTTAACTTCCCTTTAATCGTACGTGTTGTAAGTGACCGTGTTCTTGGCAATCGGAATTTCCAACAACATTTGTGCGACCATGTATATGCAAGACGAGTTTGAGCCAACATCCTTCTGAAAAAAAATCCACCGTTTTGTTGTCGGAATGTTCGATTGTCTATACGCGCCATAAGACAGTAAATATGTTACAGGTGAAGAAAAAAAAAAAAAAAAAGAAGGGGGGGGGGGGAAGCCTTAAATTAAAACTAATAAAGCCAGCACATTTAGAGCCGGTTCACATTACCATGACCTGGGGGGCGACTTGTGTCGCCCCAAGTCCTGCGACATGACAAATTGCATGGAAGTGAACGGAGCCGTCTTAATGTACACTACTGAAGTCGCTCTGACTTCAGAAAAGGTTCTTGTACTACTTCAAGGCGACTTCTAGGCAACTTGTACCCATTGATTTCAATGGAAGTCGCCTCCAAGTCGGATACCATGTCTTGACTGAAGCAACTTTACAGGAAGAGAAACTAGTTTAGGGGGGTGTATTTTTTCTATTACCTGTGCCCCTTTCTGATAATCATGTGCTGGTAGGATCTGAGGGAATATTTCTTTATTTTTGGGTGCATGGCCATTCAGCTCCGCTCGCATGTTATTCTGCCTTGGCTCAAGTCCCAGCCAGCCGCCTGCCTGCTTATCTCCTTGCCTTCCTTGGTGGAGTGATCTTCCTCTTTTCCCCACCCAGTAGTATCTGGGGCCCGGAGAGCAAGACTTGATAGGCCGTGAGGCGGATGGCGGCGGGCAGAGAGTCGCTAATTGCCACCATTACTAGTAAAAAATAAAAAAAAATAAAAAACGTCCCCAGATTTTATCTTAAAAATCGGGTCACCCTAATATAAATGCCCTGGTATTCAAGGGGTTAAAGCATGCACGGTCTGTGCTAGGTTAGCTGCAGGACGGACAGTATCTCATATAGCAATACATTTTATACATTTCAAAGAACCCCCATCACCCTTGAATACACACCAGTGCAACCACTCAGTCTAGAGCATGCATGTGTATATAATCCAGTTGAAAATAGACTATTGGGAAAGGTAGCAATTACAGTTCTCCAGGAAACCAAAAGTCAGTAAATTGTGCAATAACTGGTGCTGCTGGCCTAACCGACAACAATCAATTGCTTAGCCACAGGCAGCAGCAATGCTACCCTGAGAAGTATATCCTCTGTTCTCTTATTCTAGAAGCAGGTGAAATAATTAGTGGCATTCTTTTAAGTCAGGTTCACATATGTGCGAATAGGATGTGGTTTCTCCGCATCCAATTCACATGGCATATGAGTGTGACTGGCTCTCAATGGAGCAGGTTCACAGGAGGTCCAGGGCGGCTGCCGTCCGCATTCCAAAAGGGTTCTGTGCATGTTTGGGTCCGGTTCAGATGTGAATTCAGACCCGATTCACACCTGAACCAGTAAACAGTAACACACCAGACCCCATGCTGGAAACCGCGGCCGGAAATATATGAACCTGGCCTTAGGATGTTAATCACCTGTGCCCAATGGAAAGCAAGGGATTACAACGTAAAATTACATGTCATATTTACAGGGCTTTTTTTTTTTTAGGGGGAACTTGGTGGAACTCAGTTCCACCACCTCTGGTTTAGACCCTTCGGTGCCTGTTCACTGCAATCACTTGTAAACACAGAACCCGGACTTTTGTGTTTACAAGTGACAGCTCTGCACTCTGTGTATAAACCCCCCCCCCCCCGAACTCTGCACTCTGTATGCAATACCCTCCTACTGCTCGTGAAATTTGACTGACCACACCCACTATTTAATGTGATTTGGAGGGTGTGTGCGTGGAGGGGTTTTAGGGGGGGCCTTGTTGAGTTCCAGCACCTATTGTTTGAGAAAAAAAAAACATGGACAAAACTAATAGATTATCTTAGGAGTGCTGCAATTTTATGGAAAAGGCAGGATTTTCTAAAACCTCATCTAAACTCACAGCTTGAAGGCAAGTAGCCTACTGTATGCGTAGATGGCACTCGGCTGCCCAGCACCACCAAGTTTGGATTTTCCTCCAAAGCCTCATACACACGATCAGACTTCCACCGGACAAATTTGTGGAATTTTGTCCGAAGGGCATTGGCCGTGAACGTGTTCTGCATACAGACGGCAGAACTTTTTCAGCCAACATACACGAAACAACATTTTTCAGCTCCTTATCGCCACCCTTTGGGCAACTTCTGCTAATGGTTAGCATTGTTTCGGAGTATGAGTGTTTATACTGGATACTGGTATTTAGTCCGGACTTGTGTACACACAATCGGATTATCCAACAAAACATTTGTTGTCCGACAATTTGAGAGCATGGCTATCCAAACTTTGTCGTCGGAAATTCCGAAAACAATAGTCCGATGGCGAATACAGACAGTTGGATTATCCGACAAAACCTTCCATCACAATTGTTGTCGGAATATCCGATCGTGTGTATGGGCCTTTAGAGACTTCACCTGTGGTAGTCAGTGTTAGGTTCAGTTAGGAATGTTGTTATACATGTTGCCAAGTTTACAGTAAACATTGATTCACCGGCCCCAAGCCTGGTCTGAAGTTATTCAAAAGGGGTGAATGCGAGGTCTTGGCATTTTTTTTTAAAGAACTTAGGTTCATAAACACAATATGGGGTATATATGAAACATTACTACGGTAAAGATTTATAAGTAACCACGAGGAGAAATAGCAACTAGTCAACAGTGTGGTACCTGGTAGGCGATAAGTTCTCTGGTAGTAAGGGGGGGGGGGGGCAGCGCTTGGACTCCCTCCATCGATCATTGGGAATGAACTAGCGTTCCGGAGGTCTATGCCTGGTCACTTGGTACAGAAGGAGAAAAGTGAAGTGAGAGCACATATGATGTCCATGCTAGGTGCACAATGGAACCCCATTCTGCTACTGGGAGTGAGGCAACAGTAGTAACAGAGTGAGGTATGCTGACTGGTGGAGTGGGCAGTGTATCAGCCTGTCCCCATGAATGCAACATATACATCAGAAAAAGTAAGTAGAACATGGGACAAAGATGCTTTAGGAACTCCATACTTTGGGTACTGCACACGTGGCTCATGGAGCTAGGAGACTGCCTTAATGTTTGACTTTCAACATGATTGTGGCTCCTGAGCATTGGTGGGAATGCCCTCAGGCCAAGTATTGCCCAGTGCAAAGGTTAGTGACCAAACCTATTCAATGCCTGGCGTAGTCCAAGAACCCACCCTGAAAGGGAACCTCATGCAGTGACAGCTGGTGCTCTAGTTTTATTTATTTTTTTGCCAATCGATTGTCCAATTGGGTCTCAAGACTCGCTTTCCTGATTGGGCGAGAGGAGAAGCAGGAAGACTATAGGGAATATTGTATTGCTATTGTCACACAAGTAGATGGGCATTTCACCCCAGGCCCACACTTTAAGCCAATTAGAGCCTCAGGCTCAAGTATCATTCTCTAGCATTTCCCTTTAAATTTACTGCTTTCCCCTAGCAGCTATATTTAAAAAAAAAAAAAAAAACAACAACAGAGGGAAAAAAGGAGCTGGGCCAACACAGACAAACACTGCCTAAGGAGGAAACCGCTTGACATGCAAGGAAGGAGGGATCTGTGTGTAGCACTACCCCATTCAGGAGCCACCGATTGGATTGGGATCGGCGGATTAAATTACCTCTGTGTGGTGTCTAGGGGTAGATGTAGTGAGCAGAGCAGTAATGAATGTCCAACCTGTAGCTGAAGTTTTCTGAATGCTTTATTTTCCTGGTCCAACACGACCAACACATCAACTTGAGGTAGATAGGAAAAGGTTGATGAAAGTAGAGCAACTTCGCAGAGTCAGGCTTGGATGAAGAAAGCAGTCCTGCTTTCGGTAATTAAAGCGGAAGTAAACCCATCAATTTAACAGTTTCAAAAAGCAGTTACATTCCTGGCATGCCGGGAATGCTAACTGTCACATTGGTTGCTCTCAACCAAACTGTCAAACCATCCAATGGCTGGTGTCATAACTGATCACATGTGCAGCATCATGGCAGTTGAAGATTAAACATAGGGCAAGATGGCAGCTTCCTAGTCTGAAAATTATAGGAGGGTTTACTTCCACTTTAAAGTTAATCACGTCGCCACACCGGAGTGGGTGCAGTGCACCCGGACAGGCCCCGCACACAGACCTAGCGGCCAGAATGTCACCGAGAAAGCTGAGAAGGAACAAGTCGCTGCCACGACTTGGCTCTAGAAGATTAGTAGAGGCCTCTGTCACAGGTCCGGTACTTAGGAGCAATAGAGTGTATCCTCTCAATCCTGTCCTCTTGAGATGCGGAACCCCAGTAAGTCACTAAGGTTCCTCAGTCACTTCAGTGGCCCTGAGCCATGAGGGCCTAGAGTCGGGAACTTCGCGTAGCACGGGCCCCCGGCCAGGTAGGCCATAGTGGTGGGGCCCGTGATGTGCGCACACCCTGAAAGTGGGTGCCGCACCTGGAACCCGCAAAGAACCATGAAAAATGTCGTCTGCCACAGATATACCCCTCCCCAGCATGCCCCGCGAGGGGAAACTCCTTCAATTGGCTGCTGGGGAAAAGCGGCTCTGCCCGAATCCCAGAGATGGCACCACATCTCTGGAGCGCAGAATGACCCACAGGATAATTCAGGGCTGACAGCTGCCGAATTTGAACAAATCAACCTGGATGAGAGCAGGCAAGTCTCTTACCCTACTAACTTTAGTGTAGCGCCCTTTCAGAAAGTAAGGGGGTCTACATGTGCTAGAGAATAGATTCTTCTGGAGTAGTCAAAATAGGAAGTTCTAGGAAGGCACATTGCAACTAAAAACAAACACTTCAGGCAAGCAATTAAAATGTCAGTTTTGCGTCATTGACAGACTCGTTAAATGCAATGTACAGTTTACTTACATAAATTCGTTATTAAAAGGATCACTACAATTTGTTTGCAAACAGTTGCAAATATTTATAAATTCACATCATTTATATATAAAGCGCAATTCCAGGTTTCAGTTGACTTTAGTTTATCTTGACCCAAGCTGGCCCAAACAAACGTTTTACTTCACATGTCACATTTCATTGTTTACTTATGTTATGTCATTTATATTTTAGGGGCTTACCACATTCACTGAGTGTACATAGTTCCAAAACACAGCCAACTTCCTGTTAAGTAATCTCAGAAACTGGGAAATACCGTTGATGGTCCTTTTAAAAAACTTCCTTCAGTTTAAAATGTATCAGCCAACAAAGGGTCGATAGTTTGAACCCCACTTGTCTAATTTACAGTATATGCACAAATAAAAGGACTTTACACAATTGTGAATGTTGTACAGTTAGTGGCATTTACATTTTTTGCACACACACAATAGGTGCAGACTTATATGTAGACCCAATTCAGCTAAGCATGCAAGAAGCCCTTCCAGACATCAGGAGGTGCCCAGAGGCAAACACTGGCCATAAAATCCTCTCTCCCCAGCCTGCTCCCACACACCCTCTCACCTGCTGACCAGTGTGATTGTGTTTCCTACCCACACAATACAATTAGTGTTGCCAACCATAGCTCGCAGCACTGATTATTTTGGGAAAAACCTGACAGGCTGGTTGTACTCAAGTCGATTAATAGATTGATTTGTGTACAACCAGCTAGTCCATACATATATTCACTATGGCTGGTCTCTGCTCAATTTGTTTAATTTCAATCCATGTATGGCACACTTAAATGAGTTTTAAAGGGGAAAATAAAAAGTTGCCTTAAAATAATGTCTGCAAGGTAGACAGACAGAATAGTGTAATGATTCCGTTAAACAAAAATACCAAGTAAATACCTATTAAATTCCTTCATCTATATCACCTCTAATTTCTGTTCTCTCATTCACTTCCTGGTTTGCGGCGCTCATTCATGTAAACTACATTTCCCAGTATGCATTGCGGCACGCCCAGTAATTCACAACTCCTTGAAGTCTAACACGTAGAGAGCGTCCTGCCACACAGATGTAGTTCCCATGAGGGGGCAAGCACGTCACTGACCACCGCAGTAAAGCCTCCCTTCACGATGATGAGTAACAATCAGAAAAGCAGGAAGTGAACAGAACAGAGAAGAAACAGAGCAACGTCTGAGAAAAAACGAACAATGAGGAAGTAAAAAGGGGAATGTCTGCAGGTAAAGGATGCGAATTATGAAAAAAATAAAAATTCCTTTACAACCCCTTTAACCACTACACAGTCCCTAAACATCCTTTCACAAACCTTTAAAATGTTTTCTTCCTAGATTCCTTCATCCTCCTCTCCTGTACAAACTGCCCACTGTCATACCCTCCACACTTCTCTGTACATATTGTCATCTGCTCCACACTCCTCTCCTGTACATTGTGCCCCATTCATACCCTCCAAACTCCACTGTACATTGTGCCCCATTCATACCCTCCACATTCACCCCCCTTTAATACCATCCATACTCCTCCCCTATGCCTTTTACACAGAAAAAGAGTTCTTTAAAAATGTGTTAGTTCAACCAAAGGAAATCATCTCAGTCCTCATATTTGTTCT
The DNA here is from genome assembly GCA_029574335.1 of Rana kukunoris. Classification (NCBI taxonomy): domain Eukaryota; kingdom Metazoa; phylum Chordata; class Amphibia; order Anura; family Ranidae; genus Rana; species Rana kukunoris. The sequence goes on from JAJQKJ010001992.1 coordinate 78,860, forward strand.
GCCCATTATTAGTACTCATTTAATTTTGAGATTACCATTGTGATGTATAGAGGGGATGTCAGCTATTCTAAATACACCACTGGTTAAAAAGTGTCCCTGACAATATTTTGAGAAGGTTGGTGGCTATACACTTGGGCACTGCCCAAGGGCCACCAGTTCAGTAGGACGCTCCATGAAAGGCTCCTGTGATATCAAAGCAGTAGTAAAAACGTTGCCAATATTACTACTTTTTAGAGGCCCCGAGGTAGGTTATGGCATAATGTGTGTATATGTAATTTTTTTGGGGGGGTAGAGTGTTGTCAAGTTAGAAAAACCTCCATCAGCTCTGTAGAACGCTTCCTGGCCTCAATAGGAATTTTTCACATTATACAGGATTTATATACAGCCAACAGTTAAGCAGCACTTCACAATATAAAAGGGAGACAATACAGTTACAAAACAAGAGGATTAAGAGGGCCCTGCTCAGAAGAGCTTACAATCTAATAGAGGGGGACAGGTGGTACATAAGTTTGTAACTGTGGGGAATGAGCTGATGGAAGTGGTGAAAGATTAGTTGGAAACGCAATAGGCTTCCCTGAAGAGGTGAGTTTTCAGGGATTGCCTGAAGGTAGGGGATAGCTGGACAGGCTGAGGGAGTGAGTTCCAGAGGATATGAGATGCTCTGGAGAAATCCTGGAGACGAGCAAGGGAGGAGGAAACGAGAGAGCTTGACAGTAGGGAGGTCCTGAGAAGAGCGGAGAAGGGTTTGGGATATGTTTGGAGACAAGATTGGTGATGTAGCTTGGGGCAGAGTGGTGGATGGCTTTGTAGGTTGTGGTTAGTATTTTGAATTTAATTCGCTGGGTGATAGGGAGCCAATGCAGGGATTGAAGAAGAGGTTTGGCAGACACTCAGGTGGTTGGAAAGGTGGATAAGTCTGAAAGCAGCATTCATGATAGACTGAAGGGGGGAAAGCCTATAGAAAGGCGGGCCAATAAGAAGGGAGTTGCAATAGTCAAGGCGAGAGATAACAAGGAAGTGAATGAGGAGTTTGGTGGTTTCATTTGTTAAAAATGGGTAAATTTTAGAGATGTCACAGAGGTGAATTCTACAAACTTTAAGCAACGATTGGATTTTGGGCTGAAATGACAAGTCAGAGCCTAGGATTACACCTAGTACCCTGGTGTGAGGGGGTGGGACCGATGGTTACATTGTTGGAGGGGGGCACGGGCAGGGGGGAATATTAGGAACTCAGTGTTAGGGAGATTTTGTTTAAGGAAGTGGTGCGTGTTAGATTTTAATAAATTAATATTTTTATGTGATAAACGTTTCTGAATCATTGGTTTAAACATGGTAGTTTTGAGGACAGACAAGGTCAGTTACAGGACACTACATCTGTCGTAGACTACATCTATTGTTGAAGTTCTACGTCAAGACAATGTGTTGCTTAATATACACAAGTGGGTGTTACGTTTATCACCAACCTTCTTTGGAGCTAGTCCAATTGTGAATTATGCTTAGCTTGGCTTTTAAAACAGTAAAGGAACACATGTGGTGTGCGTAGCTAGGTAGGAAGCTCTGGGGACCTCAGGGTCACCCGAAGATTGGTTGGGGGTGGGAAAGGGACTCTCTGCCAGGAGAAAGATCGTACCATCATAACATCTATTTCCTCCTCCTGTAACTTCCTGAAGTATTTTTTCCCCTCCTGTAGCAAATTGCATCATCGCTCTGCTGGGGGTCTTTGTCTTCCTCTGGATCAACTGTGGGTATGGAGTTGGGTGTATGGGATTGTACCGTTTTATTTTGTTTATTTTTTTTTTTTTTATGGTTGAACTGGATGGATTTGTGTCTTTTTTCAACCTGGCTAACTATGTAACTATGTGATTTTTCTGCACCCTATAATAATAATCATCCTGCCATGTTTTACCAGCTGCCAATATGTAAGCATTGACTGTTTGCTGTCCTGTCTAGAAGAATAAACACCGTAATAATGAAGAAAACCCAAGTCTGTATATTGGGAACAGAACGCCTGGGAAAAGGAGACTTTTGACATATCACATGACACGTGTTAAAACTGTCCCATCACTCCCACATTCAACAGTGCGACATCCATGCCAAGATATCAGTAATGTGAGAGGAGACTGAAGGAGTGAGGTGAGGAGTAGACAGATTTGGGTGTCATTGGCATATAGGTGGTCTTGAAAGCCGTTGGCGGTTATCAAGTGACCAAAGGAGGAGGTGTAGATAGAGAAGAGACGTGGTCCAAGAACAGAGCCTTGGGGGAACCCCCACAGAAATGGGCAATGGAGAGGAGACAGTTGTAGGCAACACTGAAGGAGCGCTGTGATAGATAGGCAGAGAACGAGGATAGAGCAGAATCTTGAAGGCCAAGGGAATCCAACAGTAACAACATGGTCACTGGGTCAAGAACCACAGGGAAGGTTTTGGTTTGAGGTAACATTAAGTGAATAAAATCTTTACTAAAGATCCTGCTTGAAGAAAAACGCAGAGATCGGCAGTATTCTCGTTACAGTTCCTAAAAAGAGGGAAGGAGAACAAAAAATAAAAGATAAAAAGCGCATGACATCAGTGTATATTGGAGATTCCTGTACCAGCCTGTACTCCTTGCAAATAACATTGCTATGAAGATCTCATCAGGTTAGGTGAACACTTATGAATAGTTTCTTCCAGTACAGCTTACAAATACGATTACCTTTGAAATGGAATGCAAAAGTGAACTTTAACAGATGTTTAGGAATGCTACTAAAAAGGAGACCCCGTGGATTCTTAGAACATGGCTTAATGCAAAACTGCCTACAGATGTCAGAAGTTGACCCAGTGTGCCAGAACAATCTCGACACTCAAGAGTGCTGCAGGGCACTTAATTTACTTACAAACCTCATTTATCTATTACAAGTACTGTCTAAATTAAAGGGGGGGGGGGGGCGTTTGCTGCCGATTTGGGGGGCAACAGACATGTGTTCTAACCTGCCCAATATATTAAACTTCCACACATTAACCACTGTGGAATCTCGAAGATTTACCCCGTTCATGAACAGGCCATTTATTTTTTTTGCGATACGGCACTGCGTTACTTGGCAATTGCAATCATGCTACACTGTATCCAAAAAAAAATTGAATGACCTACTTTTCCCCACAAGTAGATCTTTTCTTATTTTATCACCTCTGCATTATTTATTTTTTTGCACCATAAAAAAAAAAAAAAAAAAAAAAAAAAGACCGAAGGATTGGACAAAAACTAAAATAAACTTTCTGCTATAATTTTATTTTTTTAAATCCCATTTCTTCATAATTTTAGGCTAGAGGTTTTCTGTATATTAAAAAAATATTATATATCCCATTAAGCATATATTCATTGGTTTGCACAAAAGTTATAGCATCTGCAAACTATGGGATATATACACCAGAATTTTTATTATTTTATTTTTTTCCCCACTAGTAACGGCAGCGATCAGCAACTTATAGCGGGAGTGCGATATTACAGCAGACATTCGGACACCGACACCTTTTGGGAATCTGTGACACTAATACAGTGACAATGCTAAAAAATTGCACTGTCACTGTACTGACACTGGCTGGGAAGGGGTTAAACATCTAGGGCAATCAAAGGGTTAAATGTGTGCCCAAGCTGTTTTGGTGTTTTTACTAGGGAACACAATGGATTCAATTCCATACTTTGTGGGGAAAGAAAATCTATTACTTCCCTGCTGATAGGACAGGGCTCGGGCCTGTGTAAATTTCATGATGATCGCCAGGCGCCGGCCAATGACGTGCCCCCCTGCCCGGAAGTGTCAGATAACTTACTAGGTACGTGATCTGCCACAGCTGGGCTACCTTGCATGCAAGTCATACGGTCAATAACCGGTTCAAGTGATTATACACCTGAAATATGAACAAAGTTGATCCCTCTAGTAGTGTGTACTTGTCTCAGTTAAGAGCACCGAGTCACTTCTGTCTGCTGCTCAGTTTCTGTGCCTTTAGTAGGAGTCGCTTCTGACAACTTTTCCCGACATGGAAAAAATAAATAAAAATAAATTGACAGGGGAGGGATCTGCAGAAAATTGACAGCCTCAGCTCTGTTCCTGTGTGGGGGAGGGGGGGTGTAGTGCCTTACCTACAATCAACGTTCCTCACTGAGCTCTGTAGAGTGTCATTTTAGCTCTTCACCCCCTTTCTTGAGGGGCAAACATGCTTTAGAAATTCTACACTTTGAACTGATGTAGAGAAGAGAAGACTGGAGATAAAACAGGTACAACTATGCATGAGGATTTGTTTCATTTCTGTGAGGAAAGTCACTTCACTGCGTATCTGCAAAAGTTTACAAACTATAACAAAATATAACCTAAAAATATTCAGAAATTTTAGGTCACCTTTTTAAGCGCTTAACCACTTGCCTACTGGGCACATTCGCCCACTTCCTGTCCCGGACAATTTCCAGAGCCATCGCACTTTGAATGACAAAATTGGGCGGTCATGCAATGCTGTACCCAAATTAATTTTTTTTATTTTTTTTTTGCATTTTTTCCCCCCACAAATGGAGCTCTCTTTTGGTAGTACTTAAAGGGGTTGTAAAAGTAAAAAAATCATTCCCTAAATAGCTTTCTTTACCTTAGTGCAGTCCTCCTTTACTTACCTCATCCTTCCATTTTGCTTTTAAATGTCCTTATTTCTTCTGAGCAATCCTCACTTCCTGTTCTTCTGTCTAACTCCACACAGTAATGCAAGGCTTTCTCCCTGGTGTGGAGAAAGCCTCTTATGGGGGGGGGGGGCAGGCAGGTGGGTCAGGACACTCTACTTTGCGGATAGAAAAAGGAGCTGTGTGTTAGTGGGCATCCTGACACTCCTGCTCCCCCCTCCTTTTTTAAGAGGCTTTCTCCACGCCAGGGAGAAAGCCTTGTATTACTGTGTGGAGTTACAGACAGAACAGGAAGTGAGGACTTCTCAGAAGAAATAAGGACATTTAAAAGCAAAAAGGAAGGATGAGGTAAGTGAAGGAGGACTGCACTAAAAAAAGGTAAAGGAAGCCATTTAGGAGAATTTTTTTTTAAATAAAATTACCTTTACAACCCCGTTAAATCACCACTGAGTTTTTGGGGGGTAAAATAGGCAATTTATCTTCTTTACTGATAAGCTGGTACTGATGGGCACTGTTAGGGATGCACTGGTAATCTGTCAGTGCGAGGCGAGGAAAACTGATAAATGACCCAACAAAGGGTTAAAGATGTAGAATCTGAATTCCTGCATTGTAGGCCATGCAGAAATTCAGCCAGCCATTCAGAAACAGTCATTACACCTCCTCCTAAGAAACATCTACAAAAAGGTCATATTCAGTCATTTCATTTTTTGGGGTATGCAGTGTGAATGGGAACACAAATATATAGTGGGGGGGGGGGGGGGGTTCTCAAATTTGAGTGTAAGGCTCCATGCACACTGAAGCTGATAAAAGCTATACAAAACGCCAGTAGCTTTGCAGGGAGCCTTGCAATGTTTTTTTAGCATTTTTTGCAATAGCTTTCATCAGCTTTTTTTCCCTTTTTTTTTTTAATGGATAAAAAAACCGCTAAAAACGCTGGCGTTTTGCGGTCTTTAGTGTTTTTTTACACCAAAAAACTGCACTTTGAACGCAAATTTTGGGCGTTCAAAATTTGCCCGAAATTTGCATTCAAAGTGCCGTTTTTTGTCGTCAAAAATCAATTCTAAAAAAAGCAAAAACGCCCAAAAACGCAGACGCCAGCGTTCTTTAGCTTTTTTTATCGATTGAAAAAAAAAAAAAAAAAAGCTGATAAAAGCTACAATGAAAAAAAAAAAGCTGATTAAAGCTATTGCAAAAACGCTAAAAAAAACGCTGCAAGGCTTCCTGCAAAGATACTGGCGTTTTTTTTATAGCTTTTATCAGCTTCAGTGTGCATGAAGCCCAACTACATGCTTTACATTTGCAAGTAAAACAAAAATAAATAAAAAAAGTTCTTTAGTATATTATATATACATGCAATCCTGTAGGTAGGGAGTCTTATCTATCTCGAGTGCTGCTGGTGGTAAATATATACATATCTCTCCTATACAAACACCAGATTAAACAATTGACTCTGTATTGTTATTCTAGCTCTGTATGAGTTTCTGTTAATAGATGCCATTTACACAAGGGAGGGAAACAGCTCAATTGTCCAGTAAATAAACACAGGATAATATGGAACAACCCATTTCTAGGTCATAGCAGGACTACAATGCAAAATAGCATTAAAAGTAATTCAGGTTGGCTATGAGATTAGAGACACCTCCACGTTTACAGAACATAATGTCTGGGAACAACCTGAAGAAGAGAGGATCCCAGCAATTCAAGGCTTAAGAACATACCAGGACTTTATAGCATTGGGGTAAAAGAAAGATCACTAGCCAGGTGCTGGTCCAAGCATGTGGGCGGATCCCGACGCTATTGTTGTGATCTTGCCCAAGCCTGTATGAAAAAAACAAAAAACACATTGTGTTCTGACACTTCCATCGGAACAAATCCGTGGAATTTTGTGCAAAGGGCATTGGCCGTGAACTTGTTCTGCATACAGACGTCAGAACTTTTTCAGCCAACATTCACAAAACATGTTTTTTCTGCTCTTTAGCGTCACCTTTTGGGCAACGTCTGCCAACGTCTTTTGGTAGCATTGGTTCGGAGCATTTGTGTTTGTACTTTGAATTTTAGTCTGACGGACTTGTGTACACACGATCGGATAATCCGACGGAACACATTTGTTGTCGGACTATTTGAGAGCTTGGCTATACCAACATTTTGTGTCGGAAATTCTGACAACAACTGTCCAATGGAGCATACAGGCTGTCAGATTATCGAACAAAACGCTTCCATCACACAATTGTTGTCGGAATACCCGATCGTGTGTATGGGCCTTAAAGTGGAGTTCCACCCAAAAATGGAACTTCCGCTTAACCCACTCCTCACCCCCTTACATGCCACATTTGGCATGTAATTTTTTTTTGGTGGGGGGGGGGGGGTGTGGGGGCTTCAGGAGGAGTGGGACTTCCTGTCCTCCTTCCGCCGAGGGGCTGGTTAGGCGATTAAGCTTAATCGTTTAACTTCAGCCCCTCCCTGTAGGCGATCACCTGGGACACCGACAGGTCCCAGGCAATCTCCTGTCCAATGGGATGGCACAGCACCGTCCGCGCATGCGCAGTGCCTGGCCGTGAAGCCGAAGGCCGGCGTGTCGCTGGAACCATGGACAAGGTAAGTGTGTTTATTAAAAGCCAGCAGCTACACTTTTTGTAGCTACTGACTTTTAATAAACATTAAAAAAGGGCTAGGACACCCCTTTAAAACACTTAAACACAGGTTTCTGGGATCCTGTGATATTAAAGCGGTAATAAACTTTCCTGACATTACTACCTTTTTAGAGGCCCTGAGGTAGGTTATTCCACAATGTACAAGTATGCACAGCATATTCCCACATTAGGGTACACTTACATTTTCAGACTGGGCCCTCCATTGCTGCGCTGTGATTCCCACGCATTTATTATTTATAAAAGGCCCCGCCAAAATCCTCAGCACCAGGCCCATGATGTTCTTAATCTGGCCCTGGGCCCACTGAGCAAGCCATCTAATGGTGATCGTGCCGTGACTGGCGGCTCCCACGCGCATGCGCAGGAGTGACATTGCGGTTCCAGCCAGACACAATGCCGGAGCCGCAATACACGGAAGTCACTCCGGTAGAGATGGCAGCAACGGAGGAGTGGAACGAGGCCTGCTGCAGGGGCTTTGATCTCAGGTAAGCAATTCAAAACAAGCTAGTATATGCCTTGGTCTTGTAGGGTTTACTTCCCTCTTTAAAAAAGGAAAAGTATGACCAAAGCTTTTTTTTTGGCTGTACTTCAATGGAAAAGTCAGGATCTTTTCCCAGCCTGCAAAAGCTGAGTAACGCCAGCAGCTTTTGCCCGATGACGGCTGAAAACCGGTCTAAAGAGGGCAGAACGAATTGCACTTTTGTGACTGGTTTCCAGCTGACAGCTGGGAAAAGCCGCTGTCTGACGTCAGTCAGCTGTTGCAGGCTGGGAAAAGATTATAGGTGTGAGCACACAGTGTGTGCCTGGGAACACCCTAACCACCCCGTGTGGTGCAGAATGCCCGTTTTGACCCCTTATATTTTAAAGCTCCCTAATGGGGCTCCTAAATGCATTGTAAAAAAAAAAAAAAAAAAAAAAAAAAAAAACTGACACCAATCTCTGCCCTACTGACACCATACACACACACCAATGCAAAAGACTGTGTACACCTATGGGAAAGATTTTGACTTTACAGTCAGGATCCACCCACATACCTGGACCAACAATTAGCTCAGCCTCAGCTATGCTGCTGAGAGACTGAGCCAGCTGCTCTCTTTCTCCTCCCCAGGGCTCCATTGACCACTGGAGGGGCAGAGCAGAGAGCTGCTGGTCAACAGTCACAGCTTTCTGTTCAGAGGGGAGAACTGAAGGCTGACTTGTGTTTCAACACTCAGTTGTCAGCCAATGGCGACCCTACGGGAGGCCAGAGGGGGCCCTGACCACCCCCCCCCCCCCCAACATTATGCTGTGCCCCACCCAAAAATGTTTTTGTATTACGCCGCTGGAGTAACAGTCTACTTAGAGGGAGAGCGTCCCCAGTCAGCTCTGAGAGGCATTCCTCCCTCTGATCACTGACACTGCATAATGCGAGCGCTTACACAACCACAGCCGCTCGATCTGCTCCTTCCCCTGCATCCTCATTGGCACAGGGAAGAGCAAGTTGCAGAAAGGACTTCATGAGCACTGTGGGGGGGGGGGGGCAAGCCTTCATCTCAGTTACTGAAAAAAACAGACAGGACAGGAGGACAGGAGAACCAGCCTGTAAATTCCAAGAGTGGTGACTGCAAGCTGAGCCGAGTGTCAGTCTGTGACACTCTTTCACAGCCCAGCGAGTCCAGCCACTCTCCTCACATATGAGCAGGGAAGAATACAGCTCCTCCTCCTCCTGCCAGTGCCACCCACACTATCCCGGTGTGCTGTATCTGAAGAGAGGGGGATGTGTGGGTGGGAAATATGAAAATCGGCAGCATTCCTGGCTGTATGTGTGAATGATGCCTGGGATTCTAGCCTGGACCGTGGGTAAGTGTGTGCACTGCAGACTTTTACTGAACTGCATTATCTCCATCCCTTCTCTCCCCCATCTGTCTCCCTCCCCCTCTCCTGTTCTTTCAAGACATTCACAATTTACTTTCACTTTGGCAGGTAATATACGGTGCACATTTCTTTCCTGCATCCACAGATTGCAGGAAAGAAACTTGCATGATTCCCCCATCAACACAGACAGTGCCGACAGAGGAATATCCCTCCTATCCAGCAATTGTATTCTCCCGACAAACAGTGATTATTACTAGTGGCTATACAGCAACCGCTAGTGATAATCATAAGAGTATCTGCTCAATGCTTCAAATCTTAGCAAGTTCCTGCTGAACCAGCTGAGATTTAAACTGTATGGCTGGTCTTAGCTCTTAGGCAGTCCATACATTGATCACTTTTTCTCATTCAACTATTAGGTTGAATGGAAAAAAAAAAAAAAAAAAGATCCAATTCCCCCCCATCTACACATTATAGGTGGCTGGGGGAATCCTCCCAGTGTGGCCCAGTGCTGGAACAACCAGCGTTGCTGTCCTGTCCCGGCTATTCACAGGCCCCGGTGGCAGGACAACCTTTGCAAACCTGAGTTCTCCCACTGCTTTGGACCCTTATATTTTCTTGGTGTGCTGGTGACATATATCTCTTGTTTTCTAACACCCTGGGATATAGTAGGAAGAGAGCTCACAGCAGAACATGTGCAAGGGCCCGTTTTTGGATCGTAGTAAAGGGCCCGACAGACATTGTATGTATGTATGTATGTATGTATGTATGTATGTATGTATGTATGTATGTATGTATACACATATACACACACACACACAAATTGCATTCTATAGTTGGCCCACCTACTTTTGTCCCTGTCCCCCCCCCCTAAATATGAAAGCTGGAGACGCCACTGTCAGCGCAGAGACTATGGGGGCAGATGCAGTATTCACCTAGGTGAATGTAAGGGGAGAATTAAAAAAAAAAAAAACACACACACACACCCCAACCACACCTTAAAATTCTGTTATAAGCAAGCTAGATGTGGGGTTAACCACTTGCTTACTGGGCACATATACCCCCCTCCTGCCCAGGTGTACATAATGTGGTCTGAAAACTGACCACATTGGGACCGTGTTCAATACAGCAGACTGGAAAGGTAAATTTTTAGGAAAAAAAAAAAAATCTAAAATGTGAATATTGGACAAGAGAAAAAAAGTTATGAATAGCTGAGATTTGTGTTTAAAAAAGGTACTAATAACTAAGCAACTTCCACATGCCTACAGGATATAAAACAGGTTACTAGCTAAGCCAACACCCAGCCGTGTAATACCTGAACAGAATTAAAATGTTAAATATTTAACCAGCAGCAGTTTTACAAGACTTATTTCTGGAAGCTTTGCAGCCTCAGACAGACATTATTGGAAAAGACATACAAGTGGGAGAACTAATTTAAAGTGGTTGTAAATGTAGCTGGCCAGCTAGAACCTGTCCTAGGTCGCTAATATAACCTACATGTATATTCAGCTAAACCTGCTAATAACCTAAATGTAGTGCACATGTATATATGTGAGAGACACAAAAGCAGAGTCATTCGCTGTGATTTATGCTTAGATGTCATAACAGTTGTATGTTGTGTTAACAGAAGCAAAAGAAAAAATAAGCCGATGTCAAAATGTTGAGTATAGGATTTCCTATCATCTGTGCCCAGTCTTGCCACACAGAGTTAATCCAGCTCTGAGCAATCCTCTTTTATTGTTCAGTGAAAATCAACAGAATTCCAGATAAAAACTTGTCTAAATAAAGTCGGTTTCTCTCTTCTTGCTTTGAGTGACAGGTTATTTACATATCTAGCTTGGACATGTTTATCATATGTTATGTTAATCATAATATGAGGTGATCCAAAGTTCATTGTATATTACCAGGATGTGTTATGTGGGGGAGGGGTGGATTTCTCACTTTTTATACTGTGAATCACCTCATGTTATGATAAACATAACATATGATAAACATGTCCAAGCTAGATATGTAAATAACCTGTCACTCAAAGCAAGAAGAGAGAAACTGACTTTATTTAGACAGGTTTTTATCTGGAATTTTCACTGAACAAAAAAAAAAAAAAAAAAAAAAAGGATTGATCAGAGCTGGATTAACTGTGTGGCAAGACTGGGCACAGATGATAGGAAATCTTATACTCTACATAGTGACATAAAAAAAATGTTTTGGGTTTACATCCACTTTAAGAATCATTTATTTATACAACAGTGAAGGTAGGCAATAACACAGTAGAATTCATACCAGAAAGTATAGAGTTAAGCCTTTGTGACTAATCAGGAGCCTTGACTAATCAGCCAGCTTTGCATCCACTCTGTCTGGGAAGTTCCCCAGCACATGGGCTGGAAAATCATTCCACCACAGAGAACAGAATAGAACAGACACAAAACCAGAGTCCAGTTTTTATGGAAGCAAGGGGCCCAAATAGGTATATCTATCCATCTATTCCCATTGTAAATGTGATTAGAACTGTATACTGAACTAGTTATGTGTTCACTTGTAGTTCCACCTAATTCACAAACTAAAATCAACCTCACCAAACCCTGCAAACCACAGAGTTATACCTTTCAGAGAATGCTTTAATAACTTACAGAGAGAGTATAAATACTGAAGAAAGAAATATATCCACCATCTTATGTTAAAATGACAAGATTGAATATTTGAACCACCATTTTCTGTTATACTTTATTCAACACATGTTTTTTTACATGGACTGTCTGCTACAAAGCAGCAGTATTATATATGAAGAAAAGTGAAGTTAATAAAATAAGTTATTTTAAGCATTTGGTGTGCTCTTTAAACCTACTGCTTCCATAGAATGGCACTAGAGGAATTTCAGAGTAATAGACAGTCTTGTTGGACTGAAAAGTCAGAGATATCACAATTCTTCTAATGCCACAGTGCATGAGGCACTACATAGTGCTGCTCCATAGTGCCGTGCCTGTCACAGTAAACCCTTGTTTACAACTTTTTGTTACAGGTAAACCTATATTAAAGGCTTACCTGTAGCCAACAAGGATATCACCTAAACCTGCACGGTTTAGGAGATATCCCTGTATTTGCAAGAGCCGATGTCATGCGCACTTACGTCAACTGAAGCAATGGCACCATTTCCCATAGTTGTACTGTGCCGCTCCCGCACGCATGCACAGGAGTGACGTCATCGCGGCTCCGCCCCAATCACAGCGCCAGAGCTGCGATACCTGAAAGTCACTCTGGGACAACATGATGGTGGCCAGAGGGAGGGAGACGTGGATGGCTGCGGGGGCTTGGATCTGAGTCAAGCAATACATAATCAGCCAGTATGTGATGCATACTAGCCGATTATGCCTTGCAGGGTTTTTTCGGTTTACTTCCTCTGAATAAAAATGTTTTATTTGCTTGTCACGCAGTAGTAAAAAACTCAAAGAATTTTCACAGAACATGTTGATAAATACAAAAAAAGTATTCTATTTAGGTATCGGGAGCATTTGCGCGAGTACAAGTACTCCCGCAAATACTGGTCATTTTGGCATATCCCAGAAGGGCTGCAGTATCTATATGTGAGGATTAATGGCAGTTAATTAATCCTATCCACCCTACTCAAAAAAAAAAAAAAAAAAAAAACAGTCTAGGCTATTGTCACACTACTGTTTGTCAGAATGCGTGCAAAATTGCCCAACATGCACAGAAATGCCCTGTCCTTTAGCAGATACACAGTGGCACATTTTTATTCCCTTCTAGACAACACTGGTGCTTCTCTACAAGAGGGAATAAGATGCCTTATTACATATAGAGAGGCCTTGGAAATGGATGAAATATTCAACTGTAGCCAAAACATCTTAGGGAAGAAGTTTCTAAATCACAATATTGTTCTCATAATCGGATACAATATATAGATGTGGAAATCAAAGTCACATGGCTTCCATGTGAACCACTAAAATATATTTGTGTCAAAACTTGTGAACCATTTACAACAGTAGAAAAAATAAATAAAATCAGCTTAAAGGGGTTGTAAAAAGGTACAATTTTCTTTTCCTAAATAGCTTCCTTTACCTTAGTGCAGTCCTCCTTCACTTACCTCATCTTTCCATTTTGCTTTTAAATGTCCTTATTTCTTCTGAGAAATCCTCACTTCCTGTTCTTCTGTCTGTAACTACACACAGTAATGCAAGGCTTTCTCCCTGGTGTGGAGAAAGCCTCTTGAGGGGGGGGGGGGAGGGGTGAGCAGGAGTGTCAGGACGCCCACTAACACACAGCTAATTTTTCTATCTGCAAAGTAGAGTGTCCTGACCCTCCCTCCTCTCATTGGGAACAGCGATCAGTGACGTGTCACTCGTAGCAACGCCCCCAAACAGTTAAAAGGACTCCCTAGGACACACTTAAAGGGGAGTTCCACCGAAAAAAAAAGAATTGAACTTTTGCTTTTCAATCCCTTCAGCGCCACCTAGTGGTTAACCCCTTCACTGCCATTTTGACGTTAATCAGTGCATATTTATAGCACGGATCGCTGTAAAAATGACAGTGGCCCCAAAAATTTGTCAAAAGTGTCAGTCAAAGTCGCGGTCACGATAAATTCACCGCCATTACTAGTAAACAAATTAAATAAAAATGCCATAAAACGATCCCCTATTTTGTAGATGCTATAGCTTTTGCGCAAACCTAAAAATATACGCTTATTGTACATAGACTAAAACTGGACTGGAAAAATTGTTTTTTTTTGTTTTTTTATAGATTTTTGGGGTATATTATAGCAAAAAGTTAAAAAAAATTGCATTTGTTTTAAAAATTTTCACTATTTTTGTTTATAGGGCAAAACAAAATAAAAACAAAAAGCAGAGATGATCAAATACCACCAAAAGAAAGCTCTATTTGTGAAAAAAAAAAAATAGAAATCACAAAAAAAGCTCTGGTTTTCGGCCAGCGAAATGGTCCGGGGCTGAAGTGGTTAATTGGACACAGTTTCTAAAGACCCGTACACACGATCCGAAAATAAAATGTCATCCACATGAACGATCTGATGATTTTTGGATTGTCAGTATGGTGCTTTCGACAGCAGATTCTGTTTTTTTATCCAACAAAAGCTGGATGCGCAGACTATAAAATTTGTCGCACGCGAACTCAAACGTCTGCTTTTCGTTTAATAGTACGATTTTCGTACGCAAAACTAGTCAACACATGATGTCACTACTGAAGTTGAAACCTGTCATTCGAGAATTTTCGTATGGCGAGTAACTCCTTCACTGGCGACATCAGAATAGCATGCAACAAAAAACATACGAACACTCGTCTGAAAATCTGATTGTGTGTTCAAGGCTTTTGAGACCCACATAGTCGTAAAAAAAAAAAAAAGACTTTCGATCAAATCAAAAAAAAAAAAAAAACAACACCCTTACATGTGGGCTCTAGTAGGTGAAGCAAATTGTGGAGCAATTATAAGGCTAGAAGAGCCTTTGTTGCGTTTCTTCAGAGATCATTTAGAATTCGTAAAAAAAAAAAAAAAAATAGGATCGAGATAGACACACACATAATTGTCAAAAGTATTGAGACACCTGCCTTTAGATGAACTTTAATGGCATCCCAGTCTGTCAGGTTTCAATATTGAGTTGGCCCACTCTTTAGAGCTTCAACTCTTCTGGGAAGTCTGTCCACAAAGTTTAGGGGCGTGTCTATGGGAACATTTGACCGTTCTTCCAGAAGTGCATTTGTAAAGTCAGGCACCGATGTGGACAAAAAAAGCCTGACTTGTAGTCTCAGCTCCAATTCATCCCAAAAGGTGTATCGGGTTGAGGTCAGGACTCCATGTCTTTATGGACCTTGCGTTGTGCATTTGTAGGCAGTCATGTTGGAACGGGAAGGGATCATCCCCAATCTGTTCTTACAAAGTTGAGAGCATGAAATTGTCCAAAATGTCTTCGTATGCTGATGTCTTAAGAGTTCCCATCACTGAAACTAAGGGGCCAAGCCCAATTCCCTGAAAAATAACCCCCACATCATAATCCCCCCTCCACCAAATTATTTGAACCAGCGCGCAAAGAAAGGTCCAAAAAGACATGGTTTAGAGAGTTTGGGGTAGAAGAACTTGACTGACCTGCACAGAGTCCTGACCTCAAACCGATAGAACACCTTTGGGATAAATTGAAGCGGAGACGGCGAGCCAGGCCTTTTTGTCCACATCAATGCCTGACCTCACAAATGCGCTTCTGGAAGAACGGTCAAACATTCCCATAGACACCCCCCTAAACCTTCCCATTAGAGTTGAAGCCGTTATAGCTGCAAAGGGTGGGCCAACTCAATGTGCAGAGTGCGGCAGGCTGAGCAGCTCCCTGATCCACTCTCCAGGATGGACGCCGGATGATCTCTGTAATAGAGGAACCTGTCAGAGCTGGCGCCTGGCGATTATCGTGAACCCATCTGCCGCTCAAGGTACAGCATGGCGGACGGTCCTGCCCAACACAGACACATCCCGTGATGTCACACCCCAGCGCCCCAGTGTGAAAGCTGTGACTGGCCGGAGCAGCGATGACATCACTTCCGCGCGGGAGCCAGCAGCGATGGCATGGTTGCCTTCACCAACGGCACGCTCGGTGCGCATACGCCGTAGACATCAGTGCCCGTTTTTTAGGAAAATAACTCCTTAACCATACAGGTTAAGAAGATATTTCTTGCACCTACAGGTAAGCCTTAATCTAGGCTTACTTGTAGGTTAAAGTGGTCTGTAAAGGTTTACAATTACAACCACTTTTAGGCACCATGCACACTGGGCTTAAAAAAAAAAAAAAAAAGTCCCTTCTCTTGGGAGTAAAAAAAAAAAAAAAAAAAAAAAATCCTCATATAGAGATTTTTTTTGTACAACGTTTAGATGAGTTTAGGAGAAAAATGCATACCAGGTTTATTTTTATTTGTTTCCCCCCCATCGTCTAAACATTGGGCTCAAAATATGCCTGTAAACATCCTAATTGGCATGGATACACAAGATAACATTGAGCCGTTTCTACAGACGGCACACAAAACTCCTGTAGAAGCAACATTTTCATGCCAGTGTGCATGGAGCCTAAGAGCACAATAAGACCCTTTTCACAATGTGGCAGATTTGTTGCCATCAGCACAGATCTGATCAGAGCAGGCAGATGATACATTGTCTCTCCTCCGTTTCTGCAGAGCAGACAGGGACAAAGCTATAGGTGGCCAGGGGTAAATGGATTCTGCTTTCCGTTTACACCCGACTTAGGCTGGGTTCACACTACGATTTTCCCATCCGTCAGCCGCATACGATTTATATGAAAAAACGTATGCGGCTGAAACGGATTGAACCGTACGTAAACGTATGCGTTTATAAAACGTATACGGTTTCAAAAAGTGCGTACGGTTCCATCCGGTTTTGATTAAAAACGCATACGTTTTTGGAATTAGTGTCATTTAATAAAAAAAGATTTTCTTGTTTTGAAAATGCGCATGCGTAGACGAAAAACGCATACTGTTTATACGTATGGAACCGCACATATGTGCGTTTTCCATTGACTTTAATGTTAAAAAAAAACGTATGCGTTTGCCATACGGTTTCAAAAACCGACTCAAAACCGTGGTCGAACACGGTTTTGCGTACTGTTAAAAAACGTTTTGCCAGCAAATCGTACGCACCCGGATGCATCTGAGTGCATACGATTTGCAATGCATTGTCTATGTATGCGTTTTCCCGTACGGGCCCGTACGTTTTCAAAACTGAAATCGTATGCGGCTGACGAACGGGAAAATCGTAGTGTGAACCCAGCCTTACTCCAATCCGATCAACCTAAACAGAAGAGAATGGAATCCCCTTAGTTTTTATTTAGCGAACCTGGAAGTAGAGGGGTGCAAGTTAGGGTTGCCACCTTTTCTTCAAGCCAAACCCAAACACTTTAGCAGCCTGGGAAACCTTTGGGTGCCCAGCAGAGAGTAGCAATGCGATACACATAGCGTGCCGCAGCAAAACGCTGGGTGTGGCCAAATTGCTCTTGCCGACAGTCACCCTGTACCCCAGCGATTCCCGAACCTGCCCTCAGACAGCCGCCCACAGCTTCTGGACGGCAAAAAATGTGTGCGTGACTATCTTGGTTACTTGGGGAGCCACAGCCCGGTCTCAATGCGTCCTTATTTTAGTCTAAAACCCGGACAGGTGGCAATCCTAGTGTAAATGGACACATGAGCCTGTTTAAACCCGACTGTCCATGGGGATGAATGGCCCTTCCAATCAGGTGCACCTGGAAGGGAAAAAAAAAAAAGGGCGGGGGGGGGAACAATGCTGTGTAAAAAGGGCCTATAAAAAAAAAGATATTTTCTAAAGTATATCAGGATCTGCAAAGACAAATTGTATAGGAAAATATAATACAGCAACTTGGTTCTGTAGTGGGACATTTGAGAGCTGAGCACAAAACTCCATAAATCATTAGAATAAAATGGGGGGGGGGGGGGGCACTCAATGTGGTAGAAATGAGAACGATTTTCCTAGTGTGTATGTCACATCCTGACTTATTACAATAAACATACAGAATCAGTGGCACATGGTGAAGAGGACAATGGGACAGTGCATGCCTAAACAAGAACATTATAATGACTGCTTACTTCCAGCAATCATGTCCTATGAGAAATACAAGATTGCTTTTGCTGACCTTTCCCTCTTACAATACTAGTTTGTCTGGCTGTTTTGTTGATCCAGCAGCTTCAATAATTTCTGCCAACAACTTTGCAGACCAGCAGTTCTTACTTCAAATACTGAAGACTTTTATTGGACAGTGAATTACCGCAAGTATTTAAATCTGGGGCTTTAATCTCAGCTTTGTAGCAGGTCCAAGTCCTCATTCAGACAGATGCAATTTTTTATTTTGGTGTAGTGCCTTTGTACTTTATAGTACTGGTGCTAGTTAAAGTTAAGGGTAGATCAGAGTGTAGTTAAACTCTGATCCAGATTGTTAGTAGCAAAATGCGGTGCGTCTCGGCTGTGCGTACTGGGGTGTTCTTCCAGCCCGGTGCTGTAGGAGGCAGCAGTGGAGTCAAGGTTTTGGGTACTCTTTCTCCAGCAGCCAATCACGAGGGTTTGTCCCCGCTGTGCAAGCTAGGGAGGGGTATTTATGGGGCAGAGGCCATTGGTTCTGGGTCTTCTTCGTCCAGTGTGGCACCCAAATTTAGGGTGGCCACATCACAGCCCTGTTATGGCCTACATGGCCGGGACGGGGTGGTGCGTGCCACGCTGTGTTCCGGGGCCATGCTGACCCAGAGCATCTGAACAGCGGCAGGGACCCAGTGAGTGACTGGGTTCCCACTTTAAAGATCCCAGGCTGTACTGCTTTTCAGTGGGGAGCACCATTGAGTGGCTGGCGGTCCAAAAGGGCCTGGACAAACCACCGGGGATCAAGGTAACCGAGGGATTGATCACCTGCCGGTCGGTACCTGGGCAACAAGTTGAAGGAGATCCAGACGTAACTCAATTAAGGAGGCCTATCTCCAAGAATTCAACCCAGAGGGGACCTATGGCAGAGGTATCTTTCTGATGCTCATTGAGAGGGGTCTGTGGCAGAGACTTTTTCCCAGGTTTACCAAATAGGGTCTGTGTCAGAGACTTTATCCTACAATTGTCCGAGTGATACTCCGGCTGCCAGGTCAGTGAGAGAGGCCTGTCCGGGTACACTAAACCTATTCTGGCGGGAGTGGTGCAAAGAAGCGTTACGTTTGGGAGCAGGACTGTTTCCTATCATTATGCCTGAATCTGCTATTCTCCCATCTTCTTCAGCATTACTTTCCTCACCACAAGTTTCCAGTTTTTACCTGGCCGGGTAATAAAGAGCACAGCAAAGAGCACCTGTCTGGATATTGCTTTACTTCTACTACATGCAATACGCATCACCATTAGGAATTTCGGAGAAGCCATGAGGTAAGGTGCCGTCCAAAAAAAAATCCAGCAGCTCCACGGGGGGGGGGGGGCGGGGGGTGGGGTTAATGCTACATTGGCATTTGGAGTCTCCCCACCGGCAGTGTATTAATGTGGATTGTACACCCGCGAAAAGGGCCATCGTCACCCACATGGAATGCACAGGTGTTCCATGCAGCCTGTACAAATTAGTGACAAGTTCAGGTGCATGGCAAACCTGCACAGATCTCCGGATGTACCTCCAACTGTATATCCGTGTCCAGGCCCGGACTGGGACAAAAATAAAATAAAAAAATAGGCCTGGGCATTTTAGACTAAGCAGCCAAATGTTTCCAGGGAGCGGATGTCGGTCCTCCACGCTGTAATGTGCAAAGACACTGATATAAATATAAAGGGGACTACACTGTAATGATTACAGTGCAATCCCCTTTAAAATACAGTGTCCTTTCAATCATGCCCCCTTACATCAGAGTCTACAGAACACCCCTTAATGCGTTTTATAAATACATTGGGGGGCAGGAGAGAGGGTGATCTTACTCACCCGAGGATGGAGGCTCAGGAGCAGGCTGACTCCAGCGTGTTTTAATCTTGTTAAAGGTTTATTGCCATCCCACCGTGATGCGTGAGCGGGGCAGACACAGGGCATGGGCAGAACAGACACAGGGGGTGTGAGCACACGGCTGAGCTGTGTGTGAGAGACACAGCTCTGCCGCTCAGCCAATCAGCGCCAACGATGTTGCGCCCGAGCAAGACACAGACAATGCAGCATACATGGCCGCTTAGCGGTAGGTGGGCGGTGGCCGCGGACTGAGAGCAGCTGGCGCCGCTTACCTTCCGCTGTACGGCCTGAACAGCAAAAGGCCATAGAGCAGGCAGTCCTGGCCGGCCGGCCCGCCCACCAGGCATTTGCCCGGTCTGCCCTATGGCCAGTCCGGGCCTGTCCGTGTCATTGGAGGAGGATCTGAGGGTTTTGGTAGATCATACGCTCAATAAAAGCATGCAATGTGAAGCTAAGGTTTCCAAAGTGAGCAAAGTCCTTTCGTGTATTGAGAGGTATGGACTCCAGAGATGCATTTATAAAAAAAAAAAAAAACTGTATTCACAAGGATGGGGATAGTTCAGGGCATAACACTGAGTCATGAGTGGATTGGATCAGCACTGCTGTGGGGAGGGGGGGGGGTGAGAGCAAGGCCATTGCTACCAATCCTGCCAGGAATCAAGAGACAGCAGGAAACTGTGCTGGGGAGGAGGGAGCACCGAGTTACAGCCCGATACTGTTCCTTCTGTGATACGCATTTGCGGGAGTCAGAATGTCCTTCTAAGTCAGTTGATTACCGGGCAATTATCGGTTTCTTTTATAGTTCTCTTTTTCAACCATGTGAAAGTTGTCACCAGGACAGAGGTTAACCCTCCCCTGTTTTAATGCAGACAAAAAAAAAAAAAAAAAAGAAGATCCCCACACACCTGACAGCGGTCCTAGCCAGGGCTGACCCTAGTTACACAGATGCCAGGTTACGTGGGCATCTTACTAACCCCTCCCCTTTCCAAAGGTTTCTAAGACGACTCAAAAAACAGAGATACTCCCTTAAGGAGTCTTAGTTACCCCGGGACACTTGCACAACCTCTTTAAATACAGGAAGAAAAGAAGCAGCGCACTCTAATAGAACCTGGAGGGGGGGGGGGTGTCCCTCTAATGGACACAGAGAGGGCCTCGTTTAGAGAGTCTGTTAGAAAGATCCCCCCCCCCCCCCCCCCCCCCCCCAACAGGCCCCATTAGAGACCACAATTGAGTCTAATGGGACCTGGAGGGGTCTCTGTTGGTGTCCATTAGAGAGTCTGTTAGAGCCCCCACCAGGCCCCAGTAGAGACTATAATGGATCCTGGCCTAACAGAGGCCATCTCTGTGACCATTGGAACGTCCAATAGAAATAGTCCCCTCCAAGCCCATGAGAGCCTACATTAGAGAGGGTCACTGAATAGTAAAAATAAACAATATTATAGTAATTAATTGCACTTTGACGCCCAGGCTGTGGCAGGCGCAGCACTATGAAGTGCCTCACGCGCTGTGGCATTAGAAGAATTGTGATATCTCTAACTTTTCAATCCAACAAGACTGTCTATCACTCTGAAACTCCTCTAGTGCCGTTCTATGGAAGCAGTAGGTTTAAAGAGCACACCAAATGCTTAAAATAACATAACTTATTTAATAACTTCACTTTTCTTCATATAAAATACTGCTGCTTTGCAGCAGACAGTCCATGTACAAAAACACATGATGAATAAGTATAACAGAAAATGGTGGTTCAAATATATAGTCTTGTCATTTAACATACGATGGTGGATATATGTCTTCAGTATTTACTCTCTCTCTCTCTCTGTAAGTTATCAAAGCATTCTCTGATTTCTCTGAAAGGTATAACTGGTTTGCAGGGTTAGCTTAGTTTTGTTTGAAGGTATGGTATGATGAGTGGTTCGGTATGAAGGTTTGGGTTTGATGAGTGATTCAGGTTTGGCGGAACTACAAGTGAACACACAGCTAAATCAGTATACAGTTCCAATCACAATATTTACAAGAAGAACATATATATAACTGTATAATTACCTAATTTTGCCCTCTGGCTTTTATAAGAACTGCTCTGTATGTCTCTCTCTGTCTCCATGTGTCTCTGTGTCTCTGTGTGGAATAATCTAGCACATGGAGTATTAGGAACCTCCCAGACAGAGTGTTTGTAAAGCTGGCTGTAACTGGTCAAGACTCTGCTCAATGTGAGATTGGCTGTGATTGGGCCAAGGCTTCTGACGAGTCACAAAATCTTAACTCTATGCTTGCTGGTATGAATTAAACTGAATTTCTTTGCTTACCTCCTGCCCCCATACAAACAAATGACTCTAAAGGGTCCTTTCACACGTGCGGACCGTTTTTTAGGTCCATTTTTTTTTCATCAGTTGATCCGTTTTTTCGTCAGTTTATCAGTTTTTCGCCCGTTTTTCATCAGTTGTCATCCGTTTTTTTTTTTTTTTTTTTAGAACTTTTTTTAGAACTTTTTTTTTTAATACATATTTTGATAAAAAACGGATGTTAGCGGATCGGATGTTAAACGGATCGTCCGCTAACATCCGTTTTTCGTCCGTTCCGTTTTTTTGACGGAAGAAAAATAGGGTTTTCTTCCGTTCAAAAAAACGAAGCTTAACGGGGAGGGACGTTAGCGGATGCGTGTGAAAGGAACCATTGCGGTCAAAAAACGGATGTCTAAAAATGGACGAACGGTCAGCACTTGTGAAAGGACCCTTAAAGGCATATTTTTTCTTTTGCTTCTGTGAACACAACATACAACTGTTATATAACATCCAAACACAAAATCACAGTAAATAACTCTGCCTTTGTCTCTCACATATAAAAATGTGCTCTACATTAGGTTCTTAGCAGGTTTAGCTGTATATACATGTAGGTTATATTAGCTACCTAGGACAGGTTCTAGCTGGCCAGCTACACAGGCCTAAACAACGTCTTACCTTAAAAGGGGTTGTAAAGGAAAAAAAAAACATTTTCTTACATGAACGAGCGCCGCAAACCAGAAAGGGAATGAGAACACAGAAACTAGAACGTCGAAAGTGATATAGATAAAGGAATACAATAGGTATTTACTTGTTTTTTTAACAGAATCATTACACTAGTCTGTCTACCTTGCAGACATAAATTTTAGGCAAAAAAAATAAATAATTCCTTTAAATAATGGGTACTGGACCTGGCTGGCCCTCCCACACTTTTGCTGGGGGTTATTATTGTAATTCATTGTCCTTTTAGGCCTCGCCAGCATAGACTACACAGATGCCCTACCTATATGTCTGGACAATACTCATTATTGGAGAACCATGAAGACGAGCTGGGACATACAAACATTCTGATTTGGTTCTTTAAAGTTATATGATCCATGAAAGGCACCCCCTCCCCCACCCTTCCCTTCCCAGTAGGTTTTGCATCTGCTAACAATTATTGTTCTCCGATGTCTTCTGTGTGTCAGTGTGAGAAGTTACTGGTGTTCAGGAAATGCCATGAAACACAAACAGTAAAACCTGGTCCCTTATACATAGGCCCTCAACAATACTGTACTTTTCTACACTTCAGTATACAATAAGACTGAAAAGCGGCCTCCAGATGAAATGAGAACAGCTGCTGACATGCTTTTTCCATCCCAAGTTTGTTGATCCTAAACCAGAAAAAAGGCAATGACTCAACAGAAAATTATGCAGCACAGAATATCTGACGAATACCGCCTGAGACATCTTCATGGGTCATACTGAGTTACAGAGGGTCAATCACCAGAAGAGTGCTCATATCGCACTGGGCCTCGTCGGAAAGGGAGTCATGAAACAAATGACCTGTGTGAGAAAGCATCCATTCCTTAGGACCCCATTCACACTTGCAAATGAGCTCATAAAACGAGATGTGGGGGTTCCTGGCGATTAGCTGGGGGTGCAAGCCCCTCTAAAAGTAATGGGATGCTGACAGCTCCTAGTGTGTGATCGCTCATAGAGTAGGGTGACCACATTTCCAAACTACCATTCAGGGACACCCCCCCCCCCTCCCAAAAAATCAGCTTGTGATGTAACGAATCACAGCACAGTGATTGGACACAAGAGGCGGGATTTATGATTTCTCCAATCACAAGCAGGGGGCGGGGATTGTGCTCCTCCAGGCATTTCCGGCCAGGACAAGTATTGTCTGCAAGTAAAGCAGTGATGTGGCCGCCTTTTTTGGGGGCTGTGTCAGTTTCATTCCGGGACACTGTATTGTCCTGGAATGAATGTGCCCGGGACAGACCTGCAACATGCGGGACTAGAAAATTCCCAGACAATAAGGGACACGTGGTCATCCTATCAAAGAGAGAGCCAGGGAATGAGTAACCATGGACACAAGACTGTCTGCTTCCAGGGCCTGATTATTCCATGTGTCCCCAGATTCTTATGACTGGAGCTCTTGTGACATGTAAACCTAAGACCCCTTTCACACTGGGTTGCTTTGCAGGCGCTAGAACGCTAAAAAAAAAAAAAAAAAAAGGCCTGCAAAGCGACCTGTAAAAAAGGAAAAAAAATCCTGCTAGCAGCATCTTTGAAGCTGTGTGTATACCGCTCCTGCCCATTGAAATCAATAGGCACCGCGGCTATACCACTGGCAGAGGCGCCTTATGCTTTTTTTTAACCCTTTCTCGGGCGCTAGTGTGGGAGGTAAAAGTGCAGTGCTAACGGCCGAATAGCGATGCAAAAATCAACGATAAAACGCCGCTAAAAATAGAAGCGCTTTAGAAAACTCTTAATAATATAGGATGCGCTGATATTAACTTAATAGTGTAAATCATACAGACAAAACAAATATATCAGGGAGGAACAATCTCCATATGTGTTTAAATACATGTGATTAGTCCTTAATCAAGTGCACAGTGAAGGCAGCAACACGGATTCCATGCAAGGAAAAACACATAAACGATGCCCTCCTTCACTAAGAGTGTGGATCCCAAATGAGAATCAGGTGATCAGGCACTCGTAGCAGATGAATATGAAAAAAAGGGAGAAGAAGAAAAACCTCATTGCACAAACATCGGATAACAGACGAATAATACGATCCAACAACCATCAGCAAATGCACTCACGGATCCCCGCTTAGTATAAGCATGAAACGCCACTCAGTGCGCTGTCTCCTCAACTCGATCCGATGGATTCGGATACGATCGTAGGCTCCTCCCTACGCGTTACGTCACGGGCACGCGACTTATTCATGGGTTGCTACGGAGATTGAGTATGGCTTATGTTTAAATAGCCTCCTCGTTGTCAGCGTGTCATCGGAGTGAGCAACAGGGAAAGGCAAACATCATTGGGGCTACAAAAACTTACACATAGTGGGTTCTATGTGAGCGCAAATGCAGATACACGGATATACAAAATTTTATACAAAATTTTAATACATATATCTAATTAAAAATTAAAAAGATTAAAACACTATTGATTTCCATTCCACATACCTAAATGCGCCCTCTAGTGGCTAGGTACTGAGCTAAGCATACATAACCATATATTATACTGAATACATTAATTGGAAATATATATAATGAAAATAAATAATTATTAATACATGTAAAACTGCACTAATAATAAGCAACAATAATAGGACCATCACTAAGACCCAAAAGGAAGATAAAAAATAGTCATAAAATTAATAATTAAGAAATTAATACATAATTAAAAAATTATTACAAATAAACGAAGTCTAAAAATCAGAAATGAAACAATTAAGATCAAAATCAATATTCAGGCCATTGGGAGATAGAGTTTGCATCTCATGTATCCAGCGAGACTCAGATTTACTCAATTCCCTTATTTTATGACTGCCTCTCCAATGTGGGTTGTATTTGGCAATGGCCCAAAATTTCATTTCTCTGGGATTTTTATGATGACACACATCAAAATGTCGGGACACATTATGTTTGGGGAAAGCCTTCTGAATATTTTGGACATGCTCCCTGATACGCTTCCACATTGGTCGCTTGGTCCGTCCAATATACTGAAGCGAACAGGAGCATTCCAAGACATAAACTACCCCCTCAGTCCTACAGGTAATTAGGTCCTTTATGTCATATTCCTTTTTGGTAACCGTGGATATAAATTTAGAACATTTTTGTCCATTAAAATTGGTATGTCTGCACGCAAAACACCGTTTGCACGGGAAGAAGCCTTTTCCCTGGTAGAAGGTAAGTGAATTATTTCTCATTGGCGGGTCAGGGATATTTTTCGCTACCAGATCCCTTAGAGTTGGAGCTCTTCTATAAACCACCCTTGGATAGCTAGGTAAAATTCCCTGTAGTTGCCTATCCGCTTTTAGTATTGGCCAATGCTTTTTTAGAATGGCTTCAAGTTGCTTATGTTGCATGTTATAATTTAAAATAATTGGTAATTCAGATTCCAGCCTATTTTGTTTTACTTTATCTTGTACTAAGGAGGTGCGTGGGGTTTCATATACCTTAGTGATTTGTTCCTGAATGAAATCCTTATTGTAACCCTTATCAATAAATTTCGTTCCGATCATTTTAGCTTGATCCAAAAATACCTGCGGATCTGAGCAGTTTCTTCGGATCCTTAACAATTGCCCCTTGGGTATATTAATTAACCATGGATCATGGTGACAGCTGTCTACAGGTATGTAGCTGTTTCTCTGGACCGGCTTGAAGTAAGTTTTGCTTAACTGTTGCTCACTCCGATGACACGCTGACAACGAGGAGGCTATTTAAACATAAGCCATACTCAATCTCCGTAGCAACCCATGAATAAGTCGCGTGCCCGTGACGTAACGCGTAGGGAGGAGCCTACGATCGTATCCGAATCCATCGGATCGAGTTGAGGAGACAGCGCACTGAGTGGCGTTTCATGCTTATACTAAGCGGGGATCCGTGAGTGCATTTGCTGATGGTTGTTGGATCGTATTATTCGTCTGTTATCCGATGTTTGTGCAATGAGGTTTTTCTTCTTCTCCCTTTTTTTCATATTCATCTGCTACGAGTGCCTGATCACCTGATTCTCATTTGGGATCCACACTCTTAGTGAAGGAGGGCATCGTTTATGTGTTTTTCCTTGCATGGAATCCGTGTTGCTGCCTTCACTGTGCACTTGATTAAGGACTAATCACATGTATTTAAACACATATGGAGATTGTTCCTCCCTGATATATTTGTTTTGTCTGTATGATTTACACTATTAAGTTAATATCAGCGCATCCTATATTATTAATAATTTTTTCACTGTTTGATTTGGTACCACATGGATAGCAGCTGTGTTATTCGGCATTTTATTTGGTGTTCCTGAAATTAATTTTGTAATTAGCGCTGTAGTACACTTTTTATTTTTCAGCTTTAGAAAACTCTTCTTCCATCAAATCAAGAGATGTCTGCCCATCTATGACCAATCTTACTCTTTCATTGTAAATGCAAGTCTGTCATTCTGGTCTAACTGAATAAAAAAAATAAAAAATAAAAGACCACATGACTATTGATCGCTCAGTTCTCAGACAGATCGGAGTGGAAAGTAGTGACTGTAAGTCATTGGTCTGTCTCTCCAACACTCACCAGAACACTGGGCACAGTTGGTTTCAGCTCTCAGCCATGTGCTGGATCCAGCTGTCAATCAGGCACACTCTAATCAGCAGATGGAGGAAAGTAAAACTATCAATTAAACATTATTTCCCTTGCATGTCCCCTCACTAAACCTTTCTGTCCCTTCAATATCACTCTAAAAACAGGGTTTGGCAACCTGCGGCCTGCCATCGATAGACGTTCGGCCCATCAGTGCCCGCGATTAATTCACGGGCACCTGGCCTGCAGAAATGTTTGCTGCTGTCCTCTTCATTGGGACAGTGGCGATTGCCCAGCATCACAGAGCTGGAAAGGGGCGGCAATAGCTGGAGTTAACTTTTCACATTAACAGGCTGGCGATTGGTTGCTAGGTTTGCCCGCCAACCAATCGTCTGCTATGTAATGAAAAAAGTTAACTCCAGTGCTTGCCCCCCCCCCCCCCCCCCCCTATCCTATCCAGCTCTGTGATGCAGATTTCTGTTGCACTGCTCGTACACCTGTGTAAGGTAGGAGATTTCTACCTACACTGAGTGTGTGTGTGTGGGGGCCGACTGAGTACACTGCTTTGGGGGCAAAGGACACTATGGGAGTGAAGGGGGATAGAGGACACCACTATAGGGGAACCCTATTAGGGACCCCTTTGGTAAATCTGAAGATACAAATCTGTAAAAAAAAAAAAAAAAAAAGTCTAATAGTGTGTACAGGGTATGTGTGGTATTCCCTACTGCCCCTCGTTCCGCAGTAAAAAGCATTTTAGATGGTGGTAGAGCAGCAGCTTTCGGGTTTCCAGTTGGCACCCAGTTTGTTTTTGAGCACATTGCACCGCAAGTGCAGTCGCTGTAAACCGAAGTGGTAGATTTGAATGCCACTCAATAACATTATTTTCCTTGCATGTCCCCCTCGGATCTTAATCGACTGCACTTCCAAGTGGACGTGCCTTTAGTATAATAAAAATAAAAACACACACGTCACTGCACAGCAGTGAGGGGTGTGAATGAAGCACATAGACCATTATTAATATTGCCCCTAGCGGTGGTCTTTAGTGTCTTTAGTGAAGAAAAACGCAGATCATTGCACACAGTGTGAGGTGCCTGCGCTCTCCCATGTGCAGAGTATGTTTCCTGGAAATAAAGTAGTCGTCAGAACCGGTTGTATGCAACTATGAAAAGACACAATTATACATGTCTGACTCAGAGCTCTTCTACCTCACCACAGGGCATAAAACTTGGGTTGTGTGGCTCATTGGAATGTGACACCGCCTAATGCAAAACAGAAATACAGAAGCAGTTACAATGGGTTCCTATCTATAGTCAAAACACCTTCACAAGAATGCAATACCTTAAAGGGGATGTAAAGGTGCGTTTTTTATTTTCTAAATTGGTTCCTTTAAGCTAGTGCATTGTTGGTTCACTTACCTTTTCAATTTTTTTCTTCTTTGTCTGAATTTCTCACTTCCTGTTTCTCCTCAGTAAGCTTGCCCCCATCATCCGTTCTGGCCATTTTGACAGGTACTTAGCTCCCCCTCTCCCTCCAATCTCCTGGGACACGTCCCAGAAGATTGCCCAGCCACTGAAAGGGCGCAGTGCGACCGACGCATGGGCAGTGCGCACCCGGCTGTGAAGCCGCAAGCGGTAACAGCTGGGTGCCCACACTTGCAATTCCAGCGCGAGAAGAGGCCGTAACGCTGTAAAGCACCACTCGTTTTTAGTGGAGCTTTTCCAGCCGCTTTTAACCCCAAAAAAAAGGTGAGTTTTTAAAGTGCTTTCAAAGAGCAGCACATTCATTCCAATAGGCAGGGGCGTTTTCTGAGCGTTGTATACAGCGCTCCCAAAGATGCTGCTTGCAGGACCTTTTTTTCCCCCTTCCCGCAAGCGCACCATCAGAGTGAAAAAAAGCACACAAATGACTGAAAGTCGGTTTTCAAGTGCTTAGCAGAGGCTGTTACTAGTGCTAGAGCGCCTTAAAACCTTCTTAGAGCCCACACACATTTTGCAGACTAAGACCCTATTCACACTATTGGATTTTCTGGAGATTTTTGTCTTCAGATTTACCAAAGCCATGTAGTGCAAGGTTCTGTCTGATTGCAAACAAATTGAAACTCTTGGCTTGACCTCATATTATATGGTTTTGGTAAATCCGAACACAACAATCTGCAGTAAATCCAATAGTGTGAATGGGGTCTTGGTCTGCAAAATATATGAGCTTGGCTATCAAGCATCTGGGAGAGGGTTGCCAACTGTCTAGGATTCACCCAGACAGTCCAGGTTTTCAGTCCACCTGAAACCCAGACACATTATTCAAACATTAATGTGGCTCGGAACAGGGTTTGATAGGAGGGGGAGTGGGCACTATGTGCACCACATTACTATTCTCTTTGGAGTGCTCAAAGATGCCCTAGGTCTGTTACAATCCTATAGTGCAGGGGTGCCCAATCTTTTGAAGCGCGAGGGCCACCTAAGCTACTTGGTAACCGGTCACAATAAAGGGAGCAGGCGGATGGCAGGTCCATGTCTGCTCTGTATATGCAGAGCAGACAAGGACACAGCGCACTATATTTTTTATTTTTTGCGGATGGGATTGGAGGTAGGACACAAGTTGATTTACATCTGCCACTCCTTAGAGGTGAATGGAGGGTCCAATTGAGTCAGACTGACTGTGTGAAAGGGGCTGCTTTCACACTGATGTGCTGCAGTTTACCAATGCAGTGTACCGTTGGCTTTCCTGCACTTTGCAATAGACTTCTATTATATTCTGCAGGTTTAGTGCATTTTCAAAGAAATAATGATACCACTGATCTACCAACCCAAACCTCTGCCTTACTGACCACGTCCACTGCGTGTGTGTGAGAAAAAAAAGTTTGGTAGATCAGTGGTATCATTAATTTTTTGAAAATGCACTATATACATACACACACACACACACACATACGTTTGAGTTTTAGGTTGCACACCCTAATGCCATAGGCTGCCTATGCTCACCACAATCACTTGTAAACACAGAAGTCTGGTTTCTGTGTTTACAATTGACAGCTCTGCATGTAATGCAATCCTGGTATTTAACGCCCCTTTAAGACCCTCCTACCGTTTTCGTGAAATTTGACTGAATACACCCGCTATTTGATGCGATTTGGAGGGTGTGTGTAGGGGAGGGGGTTTTGTGGGGCTGTGGTTAAGTTCCAGCACCTATTGTTTGAGGGGAAAAAAAGCCCTGCGTATACTCATTGCTATTACTCGTTGCTGTACAATATCCACAAAAATCTGTCAGATTTAGTCATCAATCTGTTACAGATTATGCTGCTTGGACACAAGACAGAAGATACTGCATTATTCTTTTACTGAATAATTGTCACCCCAACATGTATAACTCTACTGTGCAGGCAGCCATGTTTATGCCCTATGCAGTTGCCAGAAAAAAAACAAAAAAAAACATCCTGATGAAAAGAAGAGATAAGTTTAGGTGTGTTGGCTCTGGGTGAATCGTCCGGTCTGTGCCAAGATGGTCACAAAGTCTTGGTAGAAGAGGGAACAGCCAGTACCCCTTGTATACATGTGGCAGCGTGTAGAGAATGCTTCTATATTAAACGGTGTGCAGGGACATATTCCTGGCAGGATGGCTCAGATGGGTTTGGATTAGGATCTGAGCTCATCTCAGATAGTTTCTTCACAGAGATGGGCTGGTCTGAAGGAGTCCTCAAAGCTGGGGGTGGCCTGTGGACAATAACGCCAAGGATGGGACAATTAAAGGATAACTAAACCTCCAAAAAAACATTGAGTAGATTGAACCTTTCAGTTCCTAGATTTTTCACCCTAGAAACATTTTCAGCAATTACAGAAGATACCTGTTGATTTGGCCAGAAGAGCCGTGTTCTTGTGAGCTGCACTGAAGAATGCCTTACTTCCTGGCTATCTTTGGTAAACTACTGATTGCCCCTAGAGATGAACAAACACAGACTTGTTTGCGGTCCATATCCGGACAGCACACTGGGGCGACGCAGCCGCCATTAAGTCAGGACAGCAAAACCGGGGCGTGACGCAGCCCCCATTAAGTCAGGACAGCAAAACCGGGGCGTGACGCAGCCCCCATTAAGTCAGGACAGCAAAACCGGGGCGTGACGCAGCCCCCATTAAGTCAGGACAGCAAAACCGGGGCGTGACGCAGCCCCCATTAAGTCAGGACAGCAAAACCGGGGCGTGACGCAGCCCCCATTAAGTCAGGACAGCAAAACCGGGGCGTGACGCAGCCCCCATTAAGTCAGGACAGCAAAACCGGGGCGTGACGCAGCCCCCATTAAGTCAGGACAGCAAAACCGGGGCGTGACGCAGCCGCCATTAAGTCAGGACAGCAAAACCGGGGCGTGACGCAGCCGCCATTAAGTCAGGACAGCAAAACCGGGGCGTGACGCAGCCGCCATTAAGTCAGGACAGCAAAACCGGGGCGTGACGCAGCCGCCATTGGGTCAGGACAGCAAAACCGGGGCGTGACGCAGCCGCCATTGGGTCAGGACAGCAAAACCGGGGCGACGCAGCCCGCTATTGGGTCAGGACAGCAAAACCGGGGCGACGCAGCCCGCTATTGGGTCAGGACAGCAAAACCGGGGCCCGACGCAGCCGCCATTGGGTCAGGACAGCAAAACCGGGGCCTGACGCAGCCCGCTATTGGGTCAGGACAGCAAAACCAGGGCGACGCAGCCCGCTATTGGGTCAGGACAGCAAAACCAGGGCGACGCAGCCCGCTATTGGGTCAGGACAGCAAAACCGGGGGCGACACAGCTGCCATGGGACAAAACAGCATGTCACCGTACCAAGGCCTAGTGAGCTGCAGTTTATTGCATTTTCAGTCATGTTATGGGTTCAGAAAGATTGGGACATCTATACATACTTTTTAGGTTAGATGGCCAGCCTATAAAAGGACAAGAACAAGTCAACTGAATTCCAAGCACAGTAGACGTGGAAAAGCGGGGGAGGCGACATATGACAAGTCTCTTCCTTGGTTGCCCCAGGCTACATTTTCCAGCGATTCATGGGACAAAAGGTGTCATCTACCCATTCCTACCCATCACAGCTGCAAATCTGATCAGGATTTATAGAAGGTAGCAGGAACATTCCTTATAAGATGCCTTTAGGCACAGCAGCTTTTTGGCGCAGACATGCAAACGTGTTTTACACCAACAGACCAGTTCTGAACATATGGGTCTGTTATGACCTCCCTGCCCCCCACTCCATGAGCATTTCAACAGAGACATAATGTTAGGACTAATGAAAAACATATTGCATCCCCGGGCAAACTGGTACACTTCAAATACCTCTGCAAACAGCAAACATCCCACTTCACCAAGGAGAAGTCTGCAACATTAACCTACACAATCCAACCGCTGCCATTCATTCTATAGACCTGCCCATTGTATACGAGACAGGCATGCAAGAAAAACTATCCAGGGGGCGTGGAACAACAAAGCATAGCACACCTTTGCAACACACACTATAATATATGCTTTTATTTCAGAATTCCCCTTTATTTGTACAATTACATTAAAAACACAAATTGCTGGCTGGTTGCAAAGAGTTATCCCACCCAATCCACTGCCCTTCACACTGTAAGCTGAGTCTCAATGCACACTAGCTTAAAAGAAAAAAAAAAATAGCAGCGTCTGATCTTTAACCCCCCACCCTCCTTCAGCTTCTAGGTGCAGGAAAAAATAAAATTATTGTGTTTTTTGGGACCAATTTGCCAGGGAAAAAAAAAAAAAACCCTGAATGCACATAACTGCTGCCAACTACTAGCACAAAAATGCTATTATGAGCGTTTTTATCCAGCATTTTTCCTGTAATTTTTTTTGTAGCTTATAATGGAGCCCGACATATTTATATTTTTTGCTCCCTTGATAAATACACCCTTTGCGGGCCAGTTCACACTAGTGCACTGTGCGATATTGCATGCGAGTCGCACATCACATGCGATGCCCTTGCAATGCGATTTCAGCAATACAGATAGTATGGCTGACAACGCACCGCATACTGGCAAAACATGCACGGACCATTTTTTTGCTCCGCACCAGAATCTAATCGCATGTCTGATTCATGTCCAAACTGTCAGTTCGCAGTGCGATATGCAAATGGGGGGGGGGGGGGGTGGGAGGTGTGTATTTAATGTTGTATGACACTCCTCAGCAGTTTGCATAGGGCAGTGTGAACTGCCGTGCGAGTTGGGTGCAATGCAGGAACCCGCAGTGGAGTCATAGGGTTCTCGCATTGCACGAGTGTGAACCTGGCTTGAAGGTTTTTTACTATATCTGTTAGATTTAAAAAAAAAAAAAAAAAAAAAGGGGAGGGGAGAGGATTTATCCAGCCAGAAATCGTGGGAGCAGATAACAGTCCAATAGGCAGAGGGTACAGGAAGTTGTCACTGGACTACAAGACACCTCGCCCATTATGAATAAGAGAGAGGGGGGTGTTGTATAGTATCAACTGTGGGGCCAGTAACATAGGCAAAGTGGATACTCATTTGCCTTTATATAATTAACCCCCCTTACGTTACGTAGTGCTAACACACGCTCTGTCCTGTGGTAGTATGGTTGTCACCCTAGGACAGGAAGTTTGTTGATGGGAGGATAAAATAAAGAAGCTAAAATATAAATGTATAATAAAAAAGAAAACTTTTTTTTTATATAACAATAAAGTGCTGCACAAACTGTTAGCACTATATAAATACTGTATAATAAACAAAAATATTACAAATATTACATATTGGTTTCTTTTTTTGATAATTTTTTTGGTAGCCTCTGAAATGTCTTCACGCACACAAGGGGTGAGTATCAAACAGCAGTCTACACAGCTTACAATGAAAAAGGAAAACGAATGCATTCAAGGGCTGGTAAGCTGCCAATTTTAGGATAGCCATTAAAGGCAATCATTTAAATGCCAAACTTTCTGCATTAATCAATGGCTAACACAGTACGATCCTCTACTATCATTTTCATTACAAATAGCAATAAATACTTCTATCAACCCTGGCGAAACAAAACTTGACGCGTAACTGTTTATATAAGAAGCCTCAGTTAAGAAACAGAAACCAGCCTTGGAATGCAAAGATAAAAGTAAACCAGCTTTCCAAATCTAGCCTGCAGAGAAGTACAGGCAGACCCAGCTTACCTCTGAAGGTGAGGGTGACAATGGGGTCCGGCCTTCCAAGTTTAGTTTTGGGAATATTGGACGCCGACTCCACCAAGACCTTCAGCATTGCTGCAGAGTTCAGGGTGGACCTAGGAAGAATTATATTGTTGCTGGCATAGGCTGTAGAGGAGCTTCCTGACCCCGGAGAGCTCAGCCACTGATGGGAGTGGGGAAGCAGCTGCACTAAATGGATTGTTACTTGAAAAGAAAAGCTGGGTGGATCTCCGACTGATTACTCACTGGCTGCCCCAGCCTAGAAATACCTGACGAGTGATCTGTATAGAGCCAGTGTGCAGGTTCCAGCCTGTCCGCCTCTTATACACGGAACACACGGCATGCTACTGACTGCAGCATGTCACCTACAGGCAATGCATGCATTACACTCCATTATTATACAGGATTTATATAGTGCCAACAGTTTGTGCAGCGCTTTACAATATAAAGGGAGACAATACAGCAACAATACAAGCTGCTTGTGAGAGCTTACTATATCAAAAAAAGCATATGTTTCCCCTTTATTGGGATTAGCATAGGGAAGGGCTAAGGCCTGGTTCACACCTATGCGTTTTTTAGTGCATTTTCAGTTTTGCAGAAACACACTACAGTCCATATAACGTGGTTTCCTATGGATGTAGTTCACATCTGCACAGCTCCCAACTGTCCCTGATTTCGAGGGACTGTCTCTCATTCTGAACAATGTCCATCATTCCTCCTCATTTTGGTCTGATCTATATAGTTAGGGTGACCCAGGGGAGGGCTGGCAGCCTTAGGCCTGGGGGGTAAGTCCAGTCAAGTGGCCCATAGAGTGTGGAAAAGTGATGGATCGAGGAAAACAGTCTAAGATTTTTCATGATCACAAGAGTCCGCACAGAGGCCCCCCTTACATCAGAGTCCGCACAGAGGCCCCCCTTACATCAGAGTCCGCACAGAGGCCCCTCTTACATCAGAGTCCACACAGAGGCCCCTCTTACATCAGAGTCCGCACAGAGGCCCCTCTTACATCAGAGTCCGCACAGAGGCCCCCCTTACATCAGAGTCCGCACAGAGGCCCCTCTTACATCAGAGTCCGCACAGAGGCCCCCCTTACATCAGAGTCCGCACAGAGGCCCCCCTTACATCAGAGTCCGCACAGAGGCCCCTCTTACATCAGAGTCCGCACAGAGGCCCCTCTTACATCAGAGTCTGCACAGAGGCCCCTCTTACATCAGAGTCCGCACAGAGGCCCCCCTTACATCAGAGTCCGCACAGAGGCCCCTCTTACATCAGAGTCCGCACAGAGGCCCCCCTTACATCAGAGTCCGCACAGAGGCCCCTCTTACATCAGAGTCTGCACAGAGGCCCCCCTTACATCAGAGTCCGCACAGAGGCCCCTCTTACATCAGAGTCCTCACAGAGGCCCCTCTTACATCAGAGTCCTCACAGAGGCCCCCCTTACATCAGAGTCCGCACAGAGGCCCCCCTTACATCAGAGTCTGCACAGAGGCCCCCCTTACATCAGAGTCCGCACAGAGGCCCCTCTTACATCAGAGTCTGCACAGAGGCCCCTCTTACATCAGAGTCCGCACAGAGGCCCCCCTTACATCAGAGTCCGCACAGAGGCCCCTCTTACATCAGAGTCCACACAGAGGCCCCTCTTACATCAGAGTCTGCACAGAGGCCCCTCTTACATCAGAGTCCGCACAGAGGCCCCCCTTACATCAGAGTCCGCACAGAGGCCCCTCTTACATCAGAGTCCACACAGAGGCCCCCCTTACATCAGAGTCCGCACAGAGGCCCCTCTTACATCAGAGTCTGCACAGAGGCCCCCCTTACATCAGAGTCCGCACAGAGGCCCCTCTTACATCAGAGTCCTCACAGAGGCCCCCCTTACATCAGAGTCCGCACAGAGGCCCCCCTTACATCAGAGTCTGCACAGAGGCCCCTCTTACATCAGAGTCCACACAGAGGCCCCCCTTACATCAGAGTCCGCACAGAGGCCCCTCTTACATCAGAGTCTGCACAGAGGCCCCCCTTACATCAGAGTCCGCACAGAGGCCCCTCTTACATCAGAGTCCTCACAGAGGCCCCCCTTACATCAGAGTCCGCACAGAGGCCCCCCTTACATCAGAGTCTGCACAGAGGCCCCCCTTACATCAGAGTCCGCACAGAGGTCCCTCTTACATCAGAGTCTGCACAGAGGCCCCCCTTACATCAGAGTCCGCACAGAGGCCCCCCTTACATCAGAGTCCGCACAGAGGCCCCCCTTACATCAGAGTCCGCACAGAGGCCCCTCTTACATCAGAGTCTGCACAGAGGCCCCCCTTACATCAGAGTCCACACAGAGGCCCCCCTTACATCCTGCTCTGCAAAAACAGCATTTGGTAGTGGCGGCCGGTGGCTGTACATAGTGTCACCAGCCCGGAGGGAGATTTCCACCCTGTCCCCCCTGCCAGCCCTCCCCTGGGGTGACCAGACATCCCCAGTTTCAGGGGACAGTGCCCTGATTGAGGACACTGTCCCCGGACTAAGTCTGTCCCTGGTTTTGTCCCCAGATTGGATTTAATAGGGGGCAGGGGCAATTTCAAAGACAATCAGTGCAGAATTAAAATAAAAAAATAAAAAATACACCGTGCCTACTAGCATAGGGGGGTTGTATTTTTCCCATTATCTGTGTCCCTTTCTGATGATCAAGTCCTGGCCAACCACCTGCCTATCTCCTTGCCCTCCCTCCGCTCCCCATCCAGTAGTAGCCGGGGCACGAAGAGTAAGACTTGAGAGGCTGTGAGGTGTGCGGCGACGGGCAGAAAGTCGCCGATTGCCGCCATTACTAGTAAAAAAAAAAATATGTCCCCGGATTTCATTTTAAATTACTGGTCACCTTAATATAGTTATATATAACATTTTACTTTTTATCTATCAAAAAGTGTTTCCCGGCGTGAAACCTTTCATTTAATTCCTAAATTGCTGCATTTGTAAATTTCATAAGCCAGTTTAACCACTTCAGCCCCGGACCATTCTGCTGGTCAAATACCGGGCCACTTTTTGCGATTAGACACTGTGTTGCTTTAACTGACAATTTGCGCGGTCGTGCGACGTGGCTCCCAAACAAAATTGGCGTCCTTTTTTTCCCACAAATAGAGCTTTATTTTGGTGGTATTTGATCACCTCTGAACGGGGAGAGCCGGGTGTAAACACGGCTTCCCCGTGCTTCCCTGTGCGGCAGCATCGATCGCGTCATCCCTTTTTTAGGGGGGACGCGTTCGATGACGTCACACCTACAGCCACACACCCCTACAGTTGTAAACACACACAGGGAACACAAAACCCCTACAGCGCCCCCTTGTGGTTAACTCCCAAACTGCAACTGTCATTTTCACAGTAAACAATGCAATTTAAATGCATTTTTTGCTGTGAAAATGACAATTGTCCCAAAAATTTGTCAAAAGTGTCCGAAGTGTCCGCCATAATGTCGCAGTCACGAAAAAAATCGCTGATCGCCGCCATTAGTAGTAAAAAATTTTTTTTTATAAAAATGCAATAAAACTATCCCTTATTTTGTAAACGCTATAAATTTAGCGAAAACCAACCGATAAACGCTTATTGCGATTTTTTTTACCAAAAATATGTAGAAGAATATGTATCGGCCTAAACTGAGGAAAAAAAAAATTATATATATTTTGGGGGATATTTATTATAGCAAAAAGTAAAAAATATTGCATTTTTTTCAAAATTGTCGCTCTATTTTTGTTTATAGCGCAGAGGTGATCAAATACCACCAAAAGAAAGCTCTATTTGTGGGGAAAAAAGGACACCAATTTTGTTTGGGAGCCACATCGCACGACCGCGCAATTGTCAGTTAAAACGACGCAGTGCCGAATCGCAAAAAGGGGCAAGGTCCTTTAGCTGCATTTTGGTCCGGGTCTTATGTGGTTAAAGATAAAAAGTGAATTTTATATACAACTATATAACAGAGTTAACTTTGTCGACTAAAACATTTTAGTCAACTTAAATACGACTAAAACTAAAACCAAAATGGTATTTTAGTCAGAGGACTAAAATGGGACTAATGCGCCGTACACACGATGGGATAAAATCCGATTCTTGAGGTCCATAGATCTCAAGAATACTCAGGTGTTTCTTCAAGTCACATCAAAATTGCAGGAAAATCTCAGCAAAATCGCATGACTTTTAGGTTGCAAAAGTGGAAACCAAGGCTCAGTGTTGATGTGGGGGATCTCTTCGGCGGAGCTATTGTGCTCTGCCAGTGGGGTGCTGTGCCTGTCACTGTCGGGAGAACACAGTGATTATTACTAGCAGCTATAGCCTCTGGCAATAATTGCATGTAATAATCCAACATGCTGTTTGTACCCAAACGAATTGATAGATTGAATTGGGTATAATTAGTCTGCCCATAGATGGTTCAAATCTCAGCTTGTCCCTGCTGAACAGGACGAGATTTGAACCGTCTATGGCTTGATAGCAGGCTAATAGAGAAAAAATGAAAAAACAAAATGGATTCTCCTATAAATATAATCACTATTGTATAGCTGCGCTATTGTATTCTGACAGCGGGGACTCCTTTGCTGTCAAAAAAAAGCACTGAGCAGCACTGTAGCCAATTGGCTGCAGCATTGATTATAGCTAGGTTCCCACCTATGCAGGTTGCAATTGATTTGTTTTCCAATGCGTTTTGTCTTATTTTAGACAAGTTTTTGAGACGTTTGTAATGTGTTGCGGGAGTCAGTAGTCATGCGGGAGAAACTAGGAAAAACACAGCAGAAATGCATAAAAAAACACAAGCACTGCGTTGTCGATGCATTTTTGATACATTTCCATTAAGGTCTATGTAATCAAAAATGCAACCTGCTGAGGGCAAAAAAGTTGCTGACCCTTAACCATCAAGAAATGTCAGGAA
The DNA here is from genome assembly GCA_029574335.1 of Rana kukunoris. Taxonomy (NCBI): domain Eukaryota; kingdom Metazoa; phylum Chordata; class Amphibia; order Anura; family Ranidae; genus Rana; species Rana kukunoris. The sequence continues at coordinate 118,094 of JAJQKJ010001992.1, forward strand.
ATTGTTTACACTGATAATCAGTTTCCCAATCATCAGTACCACCTATCAGTGCTCATTAATGCCGCCTATCAGTGCCCATCAATTACACCTATAAGTGCCACCTATCAGTGCTCACCAATGCTGCCAATGCTGCCTATTAGTGCCTATCAATTCTGCCAATCAGCACCACCTATCAGTGCTCACCAATGCTGCCTATTAGTGCCTATCAATTCTGCCTATCAGCACCACCTATCAGTGCTCTTCAATGCTGCCTATAAGTGCCCATTAATGCCATCGATCAGTGCTCATTAATGCTCAAGGTCCACCAGTGCCACCTATCAGTGCTCATCAATGCTGCCTATCAGTGTCCATCTGTGTCACCTATTAGTGCCACCTATCAGTGCTCATCAGTGCCTACTATCAGTGCTCATCAATGCAGCTTATCAGTATCTATCGGTGCTCAATGCTTCCTATCAGTGCCACCTATCATCAGTGCTCATCAATGCTGCCTATAAGTGCCCTTTAATGTCATCGATCAGTGCTCATTAATGCTCAAGGTCCACCAGTGCCACCTATCAGTGCTTATTAATGCTGCCTATCAATGTCCATCTGTGTCACCTATTAGTGCCTACTATCAGTGCTCATCAATGCAGCTTATCAGTATCTATCAGTGCTCAATGCTTCCTATCAGTGCCACCTATCATCAGTGCTCATCAATGCTGCCTATGAGTTCTGCCTACCAGTGCTCATCAATAGTGTTGCTCACGAATATTCGCATTGCGAATATTCGCTACGAATATTGCATATTCGAGTATTCGCGAATATCTCAAATATCTCGGCGAATATTCGCTATTTCGAATATTCGTATTTTTCAAATTTCGCAATAAATTTCGCAATAAAGTTCGCAATAAAATTCGCATTCGCGAATTTCGCATTCGCGAATGTCGCAATAGCGAAATTTCGCAATTTTATTAATTTTTTTATAAAATATAGCGAATATTCGTAAATATCGAATATTCGTGATATTTTATAAAAAAAAAATCGCGAAATTTCGCATTGGCGAAAATTCGCTATTTTTTTTTTTTTATAAAATATCACGAATATTCGATATTAACGAATATTCGCGAATATTCTTCGAAATATTCGCGAAATATCGCGAAATCGAATATGGCGTATTCCGCTCATCACTACTCATCAATGCCACCTTTTAATGCCCACCAATGCAGCATATCAGTTCTGCCTATCAGTGCCCATCAATGCTCATCAGTGCCACCTATCAGTGCTCATCAGTGCAGCCTAACAGTGCTCATCAATCCGACCTATCAATGCCCATTAGTGCAGCCTATCAGTGCTTATCAATGCTGTCTGCCTTCTGAGCTCCAGCCAGAAGTGGTGACCAACTTGGGAGACATAACCCTATTTTGGGGGAACTTCTTGCCAACAGGACTGGGAGAGTCAGGACAGCTACGTGTGTAGGCAGGCTGAAGTGCGTACATGGGACACATGTGTCATAGGAAAGCACTTTGTCAGAGGTGCTCTGTATGTTATTTTACTGCACACAGTGAAAGCTCATCTCTAAGTCATTGAACTGCCTTAACGTTCAATTTTTCACATAGTTCTGAGCAAAGGGGCCTGTCCATCGAAACGCGTTAGGGGTGTCTACCTGACTGATATGCGTCAGTTGTGGATTGTATTCTATGCCAGTGACTTTTTTCAACTTTGAGTACGATGGATTATTTTTATGGTATTGCACTAGGTCGATGCTCCTTCTTTTTGTTTTTAACATGACCTCAGTCTCCACCTAGTCCTGGCCATTGATGAGTGCCCGCCATTCGAGAGGTACCCATAAGGGCAGGGGCTCAGATGACCCTGTCTACAAGCAAGTCAAGAGAGACTGAGAAAGTCAAGGTGACTAGCAAGTCCAAAGAGGGGGTTGGAGGGAGTCTGAGTTCCTGAGAAGTGTGAGAGGACCCAGGATGCTGGGAGAACACTATCGGGGGTCAGGAATTGGTCCATACAGCAAGGTGCCACTGAAGTGTAGCCAGGTTGGCTAGCATTTTTTTGGACTTCACAAGAGCTTAATCATATACAGTATTTACAGTACACACATACATTCTTGCCTATTAAAAATGAACAATACCCTCTGCCACTGCTGGAGTAAATAATAAAACGCTGAGATCAATGCTGATTAAACCAACATATACTAGACATGTGCACACTGAAATATTTTGTTTCGCAATTTCTTTTTCATCCGAAAAATAAATTTATTTTGTTTCGTTAAAAAATGCATTTGTCTGAAAATTTGAATTCATTAAGTTTGAATCTGTCATTGAAGTCTTATGGTGTCTGTCGAATGTTCTAGGAAGATTCCACGGAGCAGCTAAACTGTACGACGCAGCAATCGTACATTTCCGGTCGAATGTTCCGTCTACAAGCTATAGAAGAATTCTAATATTGTATGGCACAAGTAATAATTATATTTATAAATTATTACTGGTCAACTAACATTTGAATTCTTCTATAGCCTATGGGCCGAGCATTTGACCGGAAACGTACGATTGCGGCGTCGAACAGTTTATCTGCTTGTCAAATCTTCTTAGAACTTTCAACAGACACCATAAGACTTCAATGACAGATTCAACATCTGTATGTTTTTCACTGCTTCGTCGTTCATGTCAAATAGTCTTCCCCAACACTGTCTCTATAATGTTGAATCTTTCCTCTCTATGTAGAATAATCTTGGACTAATAGAGTTAGGTTAGGCACATTCGACCGCAGATTTGATATAAACAGATTGTTATTGTCAGCATCATGTGGAATCTCCTATCTATATGGACTGTTGTAGAAACGAAAACGAAAATAAAGCATTTTTTTATGTCGGATCTTTCGGGTTTCGGATTCTGCACGTTAGTTTTCGTTTGTTAAAACGATAACGAAAATACCCGAAATTCAGACGAAAACGAATACACATGTGTAACATGTTCTACAAATCATCATATAGACAATCTGTGTGCAATCAACATTCTGCTATGGATAGACATTTTCTGAGATGTTCCTCTTAAAAAAAAAAAAAAAAAGAAGACAATCCACATTAGTGATAGCGATCGCCGATCACCCTCCAACCCAAACTGAAACCACACTCACCAGCTCAGCTTTCCTATCAAGAAAGGTAAAAATGATGAAAAGACAGAATCCTCGTAGCAAACAACTCTCCAGCTGGGTCAGTCTTCACTGGTATACTTGGTCCACCTTTAATTGCATGTTCCCATCATTTAAATATACTTGGTCCACTGTTAAGCGTAACTTATTTCCCATACATCTGCATTCTACACTGTCAGTCAGTATTGTGTTCGACCTCCACTCCTTTATGTTTCTCAGCCCTGCCTAAAATCGTTTTTTTTTTCCATCTGTTTTGTTGAAGATTTTCCATTATGTGAGGGGAATCTCTATAAAAGAGTAGCCAAGGATAGCAATAAAAAGGGGATAGGCTTTCTAATCTTTCCTTTACTATTCTATCCAAAAATAAAAAAAAGTTTGGGCTGCACAGCCACTTTAAATTTGTTTTAAAATCCTGAAATATGAAATTCAGTGCCTATCAATTCCACCTCAGGTCGGCAGTTGCTACCCTCTAGAAAATGCTAGTCAATGAGTTGTCATGCTGACACATTCAGGATTTGTTTACATATGCGTTGGCCATGGGCGTTCGTAGAACTTTTTTATGGGGCGGGACATCATTTTAGGTTACCCATGCGCCACCCCTTTTCTCTCATTATGACATTATCATGGTCAGAGACCGCAGACGTAGTACAGGATAAGTAATGGATAATGACCAACAGGCCCTCTTACTAGACCCAGCATAACTACAGCAGTGATCCCTCCGGCTGGACGATCGCTCACTCTGGGTTTCCCGAGGGTGACTCTGGTCAGTAGTGTAGAATGTCTGTACCCTAGCAGTGGCTCAGTCTCTGGTGGCACTGGGCAGCATGGCTCTCTCTCTGGTGGTGCTGGGCAGCATTACTATCTCTCTGGTGGCACTGGGCAGCATGGCTCTCTCTCTGGTGGTGCTGGGCAGCATTCCTCTCTCTCTGGTGATGCTGGGCAGCATGGCTCTCTCTCTGGTGGTGCTGGGCAGCATTCCTATCTCTCTGGTGGCACTGGGCAGCATGGCTCTCTCTCTGGTGGTGCTGGGCAGCATTCCTCTCTCTCTAGTGATGCTGGGCAGCATGGCTCTCTCTCTGGTGGTGCTGGGCAGTGTTCCTCTCTCTCTGGGGGCACTGGGCAGCGTGACTCTTTTTGGTGGCACTGGCCAGCGTGTCTCTCTCTCTCTCTGGTGGCAATGGGCAGCGTGTCTCTCTCTCTGGCTTCTGCCCAGCACACTCCTCTTTCTTTGTCCTGTAGCACTCACTCCCTCAGCTTTTTTCCAGACTGCAGTCTCTCAATCTCTCTCTCTCTCTTGATCAAGCGGTAGCCTTCTCCCTGTGAAAAAATGGGTCTGTCAATCTTCAGAACTACATGTCCCATGATGCTCTCCTCTCTTAGCCTCCTTTGATTGGCCCTCAGTTATGGCCAATGGGGAAGGAACAGAGCGGGCAGGAAGCTGGGCATGGAACCTAGTGAGAGCTGCCGTCTCTTCTCCCTGACAGGAGAAAGGGGGGGGGCGAGCGAGGGAAACCTCTGACAGCCCACAGCTCGCCTTTCTCCTGTCACAGCGCTGCTGAGTTTTCTGCTTGACTGAGCAGGGAAAAGAGCCAGTAGTCACACTACAATGATGGAAGGGGGGGGGCACTTGACCCCCCTTGCCCCTACCTGCGGATGCCCATGGTGTTGGCCCACAAGAGTGATTCATGGTGGCATTTCACAGGAGGTAAGGATGCATTATGTTGCCTCCTCACAGCCTGTTTTAACCCTTAAAACTCTGCACTACCGCACTACAGCTGCATGCACTACATCCGGCTGTAGGGCAGGAGCAGCATGGCCAAATTCAGGTGAATGGGTTGCTTGCAACCTATGCAAGTAAATGGTGGCCCTGCCGCAACTGCATGCCAAACACTAGGCTCATGGTTGCAGCACGATTTTCCCATATTTGCTGCCCAAAAAAAGAAAAAAAAGGCATTCGTGAGTATTTTTGCCTCCTGAACACCTGTCAGCCACCCTCTTGCCACTCTGTGAAAAGTGATCATCAAGGATTGCTTTTCCCAGACAATGCAACTGAAAACTCGCCCTTAGACTACTTTACAAACCATTGCAGATGGTGACGTGATGGTCATGCACTAGTGAAACAGGTAAAGGCCTGTAAAGCAGAGCCTTTAGGCAAAGTGGGATGGGCGTTTTTCTGCCTGACAAAGGAATTAGAGCTACTGAATACTTTCGATAATACTTACTTAGTGCATGCTCCAGGTTAACCACTAACCAGGCTAGACCACTGTGATTTCCATAGCTGTGGTTGGTGCCAGGTGGGTGCTCTATTTTTCTATGTCTGAGCTTATTCAAACTGCTACTCTTTAAAATAGCATATGGCAATACGTAGGTTTTTTTTTCTTTTTTTTTGGGCTCTGGGAAAGTCATTGAGTGTTTGTATTTAAATGGGTCTTGCCAGACTTGCATATAATCACAGGGCGACTAATCACTGTAAATGCACTAATTTTAATGTACCAACGTCCTGGAAAAGTGACAGTGGAAATGAATGGACTAATAAATTGGACTTTTGGCGGTACAGGTAGTTAATGTAAAAGATCTATAAATATTTATTTTGTAAAAAATGCATAAATAGAAACTTGTATACATAATTTCATGAAACAGTATCAGTATATGATATCAGTGCATATAACACAAAGTAAGGCCTCGTACACACGATTAAATGAGTCTGTTCAAATCGGTCGGACCGACCGATTTGAACAGATCTGTCTGCTGGGATTTTGGTTTGCTCGCGTGTACACACGAGCAAACCAAAATCCCCGCCAGCAGACAGCACGCTGACGTGTTGGTGACGTGGCGGTGACGTTAACGCCGCCACGTCACCGCACCAGGAAGTAAAACACTTCCGCGCATGCGTCAAAATCATTCGGCGCGTGTGCGAGAAGACATGTCTGCTGGTTAGAGTACTAACCAGCAGACATGTCAGGCGGACGGGTTCCCAGCCGATAGATTTCAAAGCATGCTTTGAAATCTGTCGGGTGGCCAAATCCGTCGGCTCGCCCGTACACACGATCGAATCTGTCTGCTGGGACGGTCTGGCAGACCGTTTCCAGCAGACAGATTTGATCGTGTGTACGCGGCCTTCCTATCCTTGATGCTGCTCCAATAAATGTTTTGTATACATTCCTTGAATGTTTCTATCTATATTTTCTAGGGCTGTGCAAATTAACTTTTAATTAATTGATTAATCTTTAATTTTTTTGATCGATCAAAATCTTTTTGATCGATTAAAATTCTTTTAAATGGTACTCACCTCTCCGCCGGCTTCTGGCCCTTCAGGGAGTTCCGTCGGAGATCCGGTAATGTCACGGACACAGGCGTGGCTTGCAGTGTCCATCTGAAGGGCTCCTTTTCTGTGCCTTCATATCTGCATGCCGGCTGGACCTTACTATCTGCCACACACAAGGGCTGTTACACTTCCCTTTATAACTTCCCTCTATAGACCTGGTATTCTACAGCCATCCACTGGGAGTTGTTATAGTTCCCTTCATGGGACATCTACATGTCGACTGACTGATGTTAACCTCTCCTCATTTGGATTCAGCAGTGGTATCGTTGTACACATTTTTATACCAGTGTCATACTTAGCTACAGGTTTTTATGACTGCTTTTGGTACCGTTTGATATTACTCGCACCATTTTTACAGTTTATGTAGCTACGTCGATTTTATCTCCAGTGCAATATTTATTTGGTTACCTACTTGAAGACTATAAAAGTTTTAATGCTATTCCCATCGAGCGCTGCCTTTGTATGTTTTTTGTATCCTGCTATCCATTTTTCTAGTTGTTGGTAGCTACACTGGGAATCAGCTAAAAGTAGTTGGATCTGTATGTGCGTTATAATTAATCGAAATTAGTCGATTAATCGATTAAAAAACAAAACGATTAATCGAACACAAAAATTTTGATCAGTAACAGCCCTAATATTTTCAGGTAAAGCCTATACAGTAATAATATTTTTGTATATTACATTTCCCTTTTTCAAAATATTTTTTCTTTTTTCTTTTCTTTTTCTATTTCCTTTTCTTTTTCTTTTTGTGTATACCTGTGGGGCATTCTGATTATGACATGTATCATGATCTGGTCACTATTCTTACATTGTTGTGTATATTTCAATGTGTTTAATTTGTGTTTTAGGTGTCTATATTATGTTATTTTCTAATTTATATTTCAGTAGTGCGAGACTACTCCTGAAGAAGCCAAATTATATGGCGAAACATGTTGAGAAAATTGCTTCCATTTATGAAATTCTATTGAATATATGATGGATTTTTATATCTTTTCTATTTCTGTATAAATAAATTTATTTTTGATATAAATACATTTTTGTATTTTGTTTGCACCTTAAAAATCCTGTTTAATTCTCCTATTTATTTATTCTTCAAATAAGGGATGTGGTGCCTACCTATAGTTGACAGGTAATTCAATTATTCTCATGGTACAAGAGATGTTCAGAGGCTGTGGACATGATATAAAAGATCAATGTAGCCTTACCAGTGCCCATTAAATGCAGCCTCACTGTGCCCATCAATGCAGCCTCACTGTAAATTGTTTAGAAATATGTATATAAATTAGCACATAATGGGCCCAATTTAAAAAGCTTATACACCAGGATACTTATTTATAAAAATGTGACAGTTATGTTTAGTGATAACCAGTCACATGGCTAAAATAAAGATTCTTATTCATGTTAAAGTTTTTTGAACTGAGCCTAATGTATTTCTAAGTACAGAAATAAGAAAAGGTCCAGAGCTAAATGTGCTATGAGAAATATTTGTAGCATTTCTTATATAAACCACTAGAACCTAATTGTATCATATTCAAACAACACTTAATAGGGTCCAGGCACTTATCTGACTTTCCAAGCACTTTCCCTGCCTTCAGCCTTTGCATTACGGTACTTCTTTGATCTCCATCTATTGCCTAATTTAACAAATGACGTGACAGTGCTTTTATTGTGGATAGTTTCCTTCAGTTTGCTGACAAAGGTTAAAGCTGATCTAACTATAAAATCTAAAATAAACTATTAATATTTTAATGTAATTTCAAAAATAGTTTTTAATCTTTTTAAATGTTCAGTTTACTATAAAACATGGAGATGCCAAAATAAAGGTCTTTGATCAGTCATGTGATATAATATGATACGATGGTTACCTCATATAATGTTTGCCCCTAGGACTTTTCCAGAACCTTTCCCATCCTTTGGAACTTCCTACCCCAATATGTCCAGTCAGCTCCTACCCTGTCCGACATTAGACGATCCTTGAAAACTCATTCATTCAGGGAAGCCTACACAAAAGAAAAACATACTTTAGTCACCTCCATCAGATCATCCCCTGCAGCTATTACTTTTTGTACCACGTCACCTTCCTTTAGATTGTAAGCTTTATTGTAATTGTACTTTCTCCCTTATGTTGTAAAGTGCTGTGTAAACTATTAGCACTATATAAATCCTGTATAATAATAATAATCAGGCACTTCCTGTTATGGAGTGACAGCTGTCACCCAATTATATTCCTGGGTTGTTACAACTTCACACCTGCCTTTGATGGTGATTGCAGCTGTGCTGACTTTTATTGCACAGACATGGTTCATCATTGTAACCACCAGGAAGCCGGTCAGCAGTAATAATAAGCGGATGATGCTGGACTTGGTTTAAGGAGGCTTCAGAGGATTAGATTTGAGATGCAAGCAAGAATGAAAATTGGCCACCACAAGATGGTGCCAGATCACAGAAGGAGCCATAGGCCACAAAGCCGCGACCTCGATCACGTGGCGGAGAGGTGGTTGGGGCGCACGGAGACACAGGATACCCCAGCTGTGCCGCCCCAGGCGCCAGGTCACCCATTCTAGTCGCAATTGCGACCTGGCGCCTGTTTTTTTTTTTTTAACCCTGTGTATATATATATATATATATATATATATATATATATATATAGCTCTTTCATGTGCTTCCATATATGTATTCTCTAAGTATAATACACTCTTCAAATGTGCTTTAAAATGCAAGGTTTTCCCTTTCATGAGCTATGATTAAGCACTAATTTTTAGTGCGAAACGCGTCAGTTGTTTTACTCCCGTGTTGTGTGCTGTGACTTGTAGTGCATTTTTCCTTTTTAAAATAAAGACAACCATCAAGGTTTTTTGGAGTGCGGCTGTCCATATTTTCTTTTTCCATTTGTTGCCTTGTGCATTGCCAGCACCCTTAATCTCCTGAGACCATACTGATCATCCTAACACAATCCACCTGGAGCGGTAACTTTCTTTCTTTCATTTTGGGCCCTTTCACACGTACGGACCGTATGTCCGCTTTTTTTCCCTTTTGGTTTCGGAAGAAAAAGGGACATACAATGGTCCCTATGTGATTGCGGGTGTCAGCGGATGAACATGTGCTGACACCCGTAATTGTCCGCCTCCGCAAACATCCACTTTTGCAGACGGAAGAAAACCCTATTTTTTTTCTTCTGTCTGCAGAGCAGAACGGATGAACACAGACACACGGTCCGTGTTCATCCGCTCCCCCCATGTCAGCCGACGGCTCAGCGGGGATTTACGGAGCGATCCCCGCTGAGCTTACGGATACACGGAGGCGGATCAATACTGATCCGCCCCGTGTGAAAGGGCCCTTTCCCTTTCATGAACAAGAAAATAATGACATTATGATGTTGGGCTGGTATAATAATGCCATGGGTCTCATATGAATTTCAGGGCTGGTTTTTATTCCCAGTTCTTTGGGATTTTTATTTTATTCTGGCAACTGGAATACATTAATGCTTAAACAATAGATGCGTGTTATGGGTGTTTAGATGCATTCTGCGTTTTTCTGCTCTTCTTCTAAACGTGCCTTTGGTGGATTGATTTTTTCAGCCTGTAAACACTGCTCCTCTAATACACCTGTACACCTATGTGTGTGTATGGACACTAAGAGCTATGGTGCTTTTACAGACTTCAAAAAACACTCAACGTCTGTAAAAGCATTTTTTTTATAAGCCTTGAGTGCATGAGGACTTATTGTGTGTACTCATGGATTTTTGACCTCCTCTGCACAGGGTGTTCTAAATTGTGCTATAAATACTAAAAAAAAAAAATGATAGTTTTATACAAACGTCACTGTAGTGACATAAAAACAGAAAAGATAGAAATAGCTGTAAATGTAAATATTTTAAAGGAAGAGATTAGATTTACAGTGTATCTTTCTATAGTTAAAGAGGAGCTCCAGCCGCGAAATTTTTTTTTTTTAAAGTCAGCAGCTACTAACAGTGTAGCTACTGACTTTAAATAAGGACACTTACCTGTCCTAGGCGCCCGCGCTGACGCCCCCCCCCGATGCCGGTCCCACGATCGCTCCGGGTCCCGCGCCGCCATTCACACTATGGGAAACAGGCAGTGAAGCCGTACGGCTTCACTGCCCGTTTCCTACTGCGCCTCCGCGAGTCTCACGCTGGCTTGTGAATGGGCGCGCTGCTCTCTGAGAACACACACAGTTCCCAGAAAGCAGCACGCCCCATTCACAAGGAGAAGGACAAGAAGAAATCAAACCGCGGAGTGGAAGAGGCAGATTACGGACTTCCGCATAGCAACAGCTATTTCGGGTGAGTATTTTTTTTTTTTTTCAGGTTTTTTTTTTTTTTTTTTTTTTAAACAACATGGCAAAATGTTGTTTTCCTGGGTGGAGCTCCACTTTAAATTCAATGGTAATGTCCCTTTTTTTATTTTATTTTTTTAGCCTTGCTAACTGTATAACTATGTAATGTAATGTAAATATAAAAATAATCAGTATAAAGATAACAATATTGCTGTCCGTGAGTCAAAGAGAATGCTGAGCTCATATTTACTCTTAAGGCAGATAAGCAAATACATTCTAATAATTGTAGTGACCTAGTGATCCTTCTGGCCATAAATTAATTAAAAAGGGATTACGGAAGTAGTCCGTTCCCATTCACAAAGCAGGATATGCCTAATACCTAGGAGAACAAGTTACTAAACAATGAGTTACTAAAACAAGTTTTTTTTTTTATTAAGAAAAATATTTAGTTAATGTCACAACATAAAGTATAAACATAATGGCCCGGATTCACAAACACTTTACGTCTCCAGATACGCCGATGTAAGTCCAAATTTTTTTTTCCTTTAGTGACCCTTTAATTTAAATAGATGACGCCCACCTCCTTCCTACTTTGAATTAGGCGGGCTTACGCCAGCCAATTTATGCTAAGCCGCCGCAACTTACGGAGCAAGTGCTTTGTGAATCAACTGCACTTGCCTCTCTAAGTTACGTCGGCGTAGCGTATATTCGGGGACTCGGGGACTGCCTGAGGGCCCCATGCTACTAGGGGGCCCCATCAGGGTTGCCAGCCTCAGTAAAACTGCCTCTCCAGTACCTTTTCAGTGTGTGTATGTATACTGTGTGGATATTGTGTGTCTGTGTGTGTATACTGTGTATACTGTGTATGTATACTGTATGTGTGTGTATACTGTGTATGTATACTGTATGTGTGTGTATACTGTGTATGTATACTGTATGTGTGTGTATACTGTGTATGTATACTGTATGTGTGTGTGTGTGTATACTGTGTATGTATACTGTATGTGTGTGTGTATACTGTGTGGCCCCATAATCTATTTCCAGGAGCCCCCATAATCTCCTATTGCCCGGGGGCCCAATAATCTCCTATTGCCCGGGGGCCCCATGAGTTGTCAGTCCGCCTCTGGTGCCCACACATCAGGGAGAAACTGAAATTTTCGGACTTACATGCTCTAGGCCTGAAGCCCACCTTCAAGGTAACACTCTTGTTCCGAGGCCCACCTCCACAAATAGAGGAATGGCCACATGGCTTCACAGCCTGGTTCCTTACTAAGCATGCGAGTCGCGCTGCACATCCTTACTGGTCCCTGCTGCCTTCTGAGACCTGTGTGTCTCCCAGAAGACAGCAGGGGCAGGACTGAGGAGGGGTCGGACATGGCATAGATCTCCACGGAGCCTGCGGCGATCTATGCCCAGAAGTGGAAGCAAATACCTGGATTAGACAGGTCTCTGCTCCCCCCTTCCCCCCCGAAAGGTGCCAAATGTGACACTGGAGGGGGGGGGGAGGATTCTGAAAGGGGGAAAACCACAAGAGTTTAGAACCCCTTTAATCCTCTATAGGCCTCTTCACACTACTGTGCTGCAAGTGCCATGCTTTTCACTAAACTAAATAGGAAAAGCATCAAAAAGGCATAAAAAAAGCCCTTGTATTTTTGGTGTGTTTTTTTTTTTGTCCATAATTTACAGATAGCAGGGGAGGGAGGAGATGTCAAAGTGTCATGAACAGCTTCGGCCACCAGATGGCGATAGCAGCGCGTCAGCGCGATTGGGACGCGCGCATTCGCGGCAGGGGCGCGCGCGCGATCACGGCATTGCGACGGGAGCGGGCGCGCGCATTCGCGGCAACGGTGCGCGCGCATCGCGCGAACGTCATTCTGGCGCCAAAAAAGGACATTTAAACTCGCTGTCAGCGTTTGCCTCTTGCTGTCCGGTCTACAGCAGTTCCTGAGACTACCTGTATCTAACCTACTTGAATCTGTTCCTGACAACCCGGCCTGTTCCTGACTCCGCTTGCCTTCCGCCTGCCCTGACCTATTGCCTGCCTGACGATCCGCCTGCCTGACCCCCTTAGCCGCTGCTGCCAGTCTGTTGTCGACCCGGTCTGACTCCTACTCTGCCTTGCCTACTACACCTGCATCTGACCCGCTAGCCGGCCTCGGACTCTCCTGCTGGGACTTACCTCCACTGGACTACGGTACACCTCCCCTCTCTGGTGATTCCTGTGTCTCCAGTCGTCTTCACCTGCCGCCAGCAGCTACAGTCCACACTTGCTACTCTACTCAGCACTGAAGCCTTCTGAGGCCTGCCGGCCCAGCACCTGCGCTGCAACCGGCGCTCGTGCGACTCTGCACTCCCGCACCCCCTGTCCACTCTACCAGGGGTCCCGGGATCAGAGGAGTAAGGGCAGCCACTCCTTGCACGTCGGGCTCGTCCACCAGGTACGTGACAGTACCGGACAGCCATGACCGAGCCCGCGCAGGGAGTGGATCCCATGCAAGAACTTTGTCGCCACCTGGATGGACTGACCCAAGCAGTCCGTACCCTGCAAGAGGGCTACACGCGTTTGGAAAATCGCGTCCAGGCGTTATCTGCTCCCGCCTCCACCTCGGCTGCTTCCGGCACATCCACATCTCCCTCTGTCATCATGCTGCCACCTGAACCAAAGGTTCCTACGCCAGAAAGGTTCTCCGGAGAACGTAGCAAATATCGGGCCTTCCGCAATGCTTGCGAACTTTACTTCGCCCTACAGCCACGGACTTTCTCCCTAGAAGCTACCAAAGTCGGTTTTGTCATCGCACTACTTTCGGGCGAACCGCAAGCCTGGGCCCATCGCCTGATGGAACAAAAGGACATTGCACTTGATGATCTAACCACCTTCTTTCAGGCTATGTCCTTGTTATATGAAGATCCTCATCAGACCGCCTCCGCGGAAGCTGCCCTGCACGCTCTACAGCAGGGTCGCCGGCCAGCTGAGGACTACGTGTCCGAATTCCGCAGATGGAGTTCGGATACAAGGTGGAATGATGCCGCTCTCTGTTACCAGTTCCGCCTAGGTCTTTCCGAATCACTCAAGGACGAACTGGCCCGGGTAGGAGTCCCAGGAACACTGGAAGCATTAATTAACCTGACCATTCAGATCGACCGGCGTCTGAGGGAGCGCAGAACTGAAAGGGCCACGGCCCCATCTCGCCCTGTCTGGATGATGCCACGGGTACCGACCGTTTCCAATCCAGCTCTACCAACTCCGTTTGCCTCATCTGCCCCTGACACCTCTGAGCCGATGCAATTAGGCCTCCTCCGTCCTTCTCTCACCCCTGAGGAACGCCAACGCCGCAGGGCCAACAACTTGTGTCTGTATTGCGGGGAAGCTGGCCACTACGTGAGGACCTGTCGCGCAAAGCTCCGTAAGTGTCTGTCCACGTCGTCTGTTCACTTACCTATTCTCCCAGGCAATTCTACTCACCTAGCTGTTCCCGTTTTCTTCCAGCTTCCAGAAAAGACTATCCAAGTCAGCGCCATTATTGATTCAGGAGCCTGCAGCTGCTTTTTGGATCAAGCCTTCGCCTCCAGACATCAGATCCCTCTTCGCCCTAGGGCTACTGGACTCTCTGTATACTTAGCTGATGGCTCCACGTTAAGATCCGGACCGGTTACCCGAGAAACCCAGCCTTTAGCCACCACCATCGCCGGCAACCACCATGAACTACTGTGCCTGGATGTGATTGACTCCCCCCTGTTCCCTGTCATACTGGGCTTGCCGTGGCTACAGGTCCACAACCCACGGGTCAACTGGACCACGGGAGAGATCAGCTTCCAATCTCCTTATTGCCAACAGCACTGCCTGCAAGTAGTATCTCCGCCTCCGTCCTTACTCTGCATGGACTCTGATGTTGAAACCCGCCAATCTGTCCCTGAAATTTATCACGACTACCTGGATGTCTTCAGTAAGAAGGGAGCAGAGACCCTTCCGCCTCATAGGTCCTACGACTGCCCCATTGAACTCCTCCCGGGGGCCGAAGTCCCTTTCGGTAGGATCTTCCCCTTAACGGGTCTTGAACTTGAGACTTTGAAGACCTACATTGAGGACAGTCTAAGAAAGAAATTCATCCGCCCATCCACATCACCAGCGGGAGCAGGGATCTTCTTTGTTGAAAAGAAAGACCACTCTCTTCGTCCCTGTGTGGATTACCGGGAACTCAACAAAATCACCATCAAAAACCGGTACCCGCTGCCCTTGGTACCTGAACTCTTCCAACGTCTGGGGGCCGCGGTCATCTTTACTAAATTAGATCTCCGCGGGGCCTACAACTTGGTCCGCATACGTGAAGGGGACGAGT
The DNA here is from genome assembly GCA_029574335.1 of Rana kukunoris. NCBI lineage: Eukaryota > Metazoa > Chordata > Amphibia > Anura > Ranidae > Rana > Rana kukunoris. Next base: position 133,190 of record JAJQKJ010001992.1, read on the forward strand.
GGAAGACCGCCTTCCGTACCCGTTTCGGACACTTCGAATATTTAGTTATGCCCTTCGGACTTTGTAACGCCCCAGCAACGTTCCAACACTTTGTGAACGACATCTTCAGAGACTTCCTCGACCTCTTTGTGATCGTTTACTTGGACGATATCTTAGTTTTTTCCCCTTCCCTGGAGAAACATCGGGAACATGTCAAAAACGTGCTCGAGCGACTCCGAACTCACGGACTTTATGCCAAGCCTGAGAAATGCGAGTTCGAACGCTCGAGCATACAATTCCTGGGGCTCATAATCTCAGTAAAGGGGGTGGAAATGGATCCCAAGAAGGTCTCCGCAATCCGTGATTGGCCAGCGCCTGTAGACAAGAAGGGCGTTCAGCGTTTCGTCGGCTTTGCGAATTTCTACAGGAAGTTCATCAGGGCCTTCTCCAGCATAATTTCTCCAATAACCGATCTAACTAAGCAGACTACCCGGTTCCGCTGGACACCAGAAGCCCAGGCGGCCTTTGAAGCCCTGAAAGACTTGTTCACCTCTGCATCCGTCCTCAGGCATCCCGATGCAAACCTGCCCTACATCTTAGAAGTAGATGCTTCTGAAACGGCGGTCGGGGCAGTGCTATCTCAAAGACAGGGCCCCAAGGCTCTCTTACACCCTGTCGCCTTCTTTTCCCGTAAACTGTCAACAGCTGAGAGAAATTATGATGTAGGGGACCGAGAACTGTTGGCAATAAAGGCCGCTCTGGAGGAATGGCGGTACCTCCTGGAAGGCGCAGCGCACCCAATCTTGATTTACACAGACCACAAGAACCTGGAATACTTGAAGGCGGCTAAGAGACTTAAACCGCGCCAGGCCAGGTGGGCACTTTTTTTTACAAGGTTTTCTTTTCACATCACTTACAGACCAGGGTCCAAGAATACTAAGCCTGACGCTCTATCCCGCATGTATGGCAGCTCAGAGTCTCCCAACCCTCCGGATACCATCCTGCCATCAGGAAATTTCCTGTTGCTACAAAGGGACCTATTGCCCCAAATCAGGCAAGCCTCTGCTGGGATTTCCCCTTCTTCAAGTCTGGAACTACAATCTAGGGACGGTTTACTTTGGCATCAGGACAAGATCTTCGTACCTGAAGACCTACGGGTCAGTGTCCTGAGTTCTTGTCATGACCACAAGCTGGCGGGCCATTTCGGGGTACACAAAACTTCGGAACTCTTGCAACGCTCCTTTTGGTGGCCCCAGCTCCTGAAGGATTGCAGGGACTATGTGGAATCTTGCACCACGTGCACTCGAAACAAGGGGAGCAAGCTCAGAGCCTGGGGACTCCTGAAACCGCTACCAGTACCAGAAAGACCATGGAGAATGATCTCCATGGATTTCATTGTGGAGCTTCCCCCGTCAGAGGGTTTCACCACTGTCTTTGTGGTAGTAGACAGACTCTCAAAGATGGCACACTTTATACCTTTGAAGGGTACACCCTCCGCCCCGGAGACGGCCAAAGCCTTTATCAAGGAAGTGGTTAGGCTTCACGGGGTTCCTGTGGACATCGTGTCTGATCGAGGGGTGCAATTCACCTCCAGGTTTTGGAAGGCACTTTGCAGCAGTCTCAAGATTGGTCTATCGTTCTCATCAGCGTACCATCCGCAATCAAACGGGCAGACAGAGAGAACGAATCAGACACTCGAACAGTATCTTCGCTGCTTCTCCTCCTTCTCGCAGGAAGATTGGGTGTCCTTGCTACCCCTGGCGGAATTCGCATACAATAATTCCGTCCACTCTGCCACCAAACAATCGCCCTTCTATGCGAACTACGGCTTCCATCCCTTGTTCTTGTCCAATTCCGTCCCGGAGTGTTCGGTACCCGCTGTCCAGGAAACTCTGATCTTCTTTGACACAAATAATAAGATTCTGCAGGAGACAATGACTAAGACACAAGAGCGTAATAAAGAAATCTTTGACAAGAAAAGAAGAGGGGAACTCAACCTGGAACCTGGAACTATGGTTTATCTGTCTACCCTGAATTTAAAACTTGCATGCCCCTCGAAGAAACTAGGCCCTAGGTTTGTGGGCCCTTTTCCTGTCAAGAGGAAGATAAATGAGGTTGCCTACGAACTTGAGTTGCCAGAAACCTTCCGCATTCACCCGGTCTTCCATGTGGCCCTGCTTAAACCAGTTGTTTCTGATCCCTTTCCTGAGAGGAAAGGAGGGGGGCAATGTCATGAACAGCTTCGGCCACCAGATGGCGATAGCAGCGCGTCAGCGCGATTGGGACGCGCGCATTCGCGGCAGGGGCGCGCGCGCGATCACGGCATTGCGACGGGAGCGGGCGCGCGCATTCGCGGCAACGGTGCGCGCGCATCGCGCGAACGTCATTCTGGCGCCAAAAAAGGACATTAAAACTCGCTGTCAGCGTTTGCCTCTTGCTGTCCGGTCTACAGCAGTTCCTGAGACTACCTGTATCTAACCTACTTGAATCTGTTCCTGACAACCCGGCCTGTTCCTGACTCCGCTTGCCTTCCGCCTGCCCTGACCTATTGCCTGCCTGACGATCCGCCTGCCTGACCCCCTTAGCCGCTGCTGCCAGTCTGTTGTCGACCCGGTCTGACTCCTACTCTGCCTTGCCTACTACACCTGCATCTGACCCGCTAGCCGGCCTCGGACTCTCCTGCTGGGACTTACCTCCACTGGACTACGGTACACCTCCCCTCTCTGGTGATTCCTGTGTCTCCAGTCGTCTTCACCTGCCGCCAGCAGCTACAGTCCACACTTGCTACTCTACTCAGCACTGAAGCCTTCTGAGGCCTGCCGGCCCAGCACCTGCGCTGCAACCGGCGCTCGTGCGACTCTGCACTCCCGCACCCCCTGTCCACTCTACCAGGGGTCCCGGGATCAGAGGAGTAAGGGCAGCCACTCCTTGCACGTCGGGCTCGTCCACCAGGTACGTGACACAAAGGAAAAAAACGAAGGGTTTTGAAAGGGCAAGGCCTTTTTAACCTAAGTAGCAAAACACTTACAAAAGATGAACTCACAGTCCTTGACAAGGGTCTAAAATTTGCACCACCTAAAAAGTTGAACAAGTTTGAGACTTTTGTAGATGTTCATAAATTTATTAGGAAGATTAATATCCAACGATATTTTCTTTCCAATACTGCACCCCCTATGGAAAGAGCGGCGACATCAGGGACTGTCCATTCAGGGCTATCCAACCCCTCTTTGTTCAACCCCTCAGTTCCCGTTGCCTCCTCGGTTAACGTTTTTAAAGAGTTGGTTCTCAAAGACCTCAGATCTCTACCTGTAAAAAAACTTTATAGTCACCCTATACCCAAGGAAGGTTTTCAGTCCCTCTGCAATCGTAAAGATATTGTGGTACGCCCTGCAGATAAGGGTGGAGGGATTGTCATTATGGATAAGATAGATTATGTAGCCGAAATGAACCGCATATTAGCGGACGAAGATACCTACAGAGTCCTCCCTAATGATCCTACTCATAATTTAAAAAAATAATTGGATAAACTAGTTACTAAAGGCTTTAGCTCTTTTATTCTAAACAAAATGGAGAAAGCCTTTTTAATACCCACTGCTCCAAGAATTCCGACCATTTACTTCTTACCTAAGATACACAAAGACCCTGTTAAACCTCCAGGGAGACCAATTGTTAGCGGTATCGATCACCTCTCGGATTGGTCGATACATCGACCATTATTTGCAACCCTTGGTGAAACTAACTCCATCCTTTCTTAAGGACACTACTTCTACTATTCGTTTACTCGAAAGTATTGATGTCAAAGGTGATTATCTACTCGCTACGGCGGATGTAGCATCACTTTATACCTGTATCCCCCAATCATTAGGAATAGAGGCCGTTAAGCATTTTTTGGGTCGCGACCACTCCATTACTGATTTACAAAAGGCATTTATTGTGGAGTTGTTGGATTTTGCCACTACCCACAACTATTTCTGGTTTGACCAAAATATTTTTTGCAACAAAAAGGCGTCGCGATTGGGGCTAAGTTCGCCCCTAGTCTTGCGAACCTTTTTATGGCCAAGTGGGAGGAGGATGTCATCTATTCCGAACGGAATCCAGCTCTGGTCCTATGGGCCAGATACATTGATGACGTCCTCCTGTGGGATGGGTCACCTGAATCTTTGGGTGAATTTTTTACTCTTTTGAATACCAATGACCGTGGAATTTCATTTTCTTTTGATTTTAGCCCCACCAAAATCAACTTTTTGGATCTTGAATCTCGTCAATTTAAGTTTCAGACTTACTTCAAAACCACTGATAGGAATAGTTTCATTCCCACAGACAGTTGCCATCACAAATCATGGTTAAATTCGGTACCCAGGAGCCAATTTCTCCGCCTTCAGAGAAATTGTACCAATATTGAGGATTATCATTCCCAAGCATCTATGTTAAAACAAAGATTTGCTGATAAAGGGTATGATTCTTCATTGGTTGAGCATGAGCTCAACAGGGTTGCATCGACAAGTCGGGAATCCTTATTGTTGGATAAGACACCTCGTGAGCCGGATGAGTCATTCAAACTCTCTATGCTCACTTCTTATTCTAATCAACATAAGGATATCAAGAAGATTGTTGACAAACACTGGGGTATGTTGAAACAAGACAAGGTGTTGGGCCCCATACTACCCGAAAAGGCAAAAGTAATTTTCAAAGGAGTATCATCACTTAGGCATAGTGTGGCCCCTAATATTGTTGACCCTCCCGTCCGGCCGTTATTTTTCCAAGACATGAAGGGATACTATCCATGTAAAAAATGAAGTGTTTGTGCTGTGAATTTTAGTGGAAGAACTAAGTCTTTAGAATTCCAGTCACGTACCACTGGGAAGGTATATCCGATTAAGAGTTTTTGTACATGCGCTACTACGCATATTGTTTATTTAATCACCTGCCCGTGCGGGAAACAATATGTGGCCCGTACCATTAGACCTTTCTCTGTACGGGTAGGTGAGCATGTCACTAAAATTCTAAGTGGTGGCACTAAACACACTGTGCCACGACACTATAGAGAATGCCATGCTCGCAATCCGTTAGGCACACAATTTCATGTCATCGACAAGTACGTGCCACCCTGGAGAGGCGGGGCTAAAACTAGGGGTGTATGAAGGTTAGAGACCTATTGGATTTATGAACTACAGACTTATGTACCATACGGGTTGAATGTAGAATGGGACATTAATGCTTTTATCAATGCATCTTAGATCTCCCATAGATACACCATATCCAATTATGGCTCCTTTATTTCAGCCTCTTATCTTAGGTAATTTTAATCATCTTAATTGATTATTACTAATTTCAAATTGAATAATTTTACTATTTTTAACGGAATTTGAAACTATTTATTTTTAAATATAGACTCATTTAAAATTGATTTATTACTAAGTGTTTATCCATGTTTTATAACAGTCTATTTTTAATCAAAAACCCCCCCTTTTTTATCAACCAGTGAGATATTTGATAATCTATAAGTTGGTTTAGTGACATAATGTTTTAATATCAGATGTTTCCTGTTTACGCGGAAGCAGGGAACCGGTCACTACATATACTTGTAGTGTTACGGCTCTTGAGTCATTGCGAAAGCTGCGTTCCAACCTCTTGGCTATTCCGGAACGCATGACGTCATATCCCGGCCGCCTTCACAGAGCGGAGTGTGTCCGCCTGTATTAAGGACATTGTGTACGTTGCGTTCCAGCCCCGCGAATCATTCGGAGGCTTGAAACGCATCTGGTGGATATGATATAGTTGTTGCGTTCCAACCAGCCTTTTCAGAACGAGATGTGGAACTCACGCCCATCCAGCTGGTAGTCGCAAACCGGAAGTAACTACTAAGAATGTTTTTTCCACACACTGGAGCCATAATTAAGGTATGGGGATATTTCTTAAATAAAGAGGGTCTTCTAGCAGTGTATCAGTGCCCCAGATGACGTTCTAAGGGAACGAAACGCGTTTTTTAGCGCTACACTTATTCTTTGTTTGTATGTTTCCAAAATTGATCTATTTTGTAGTGTTGGCTGCTTAACTTTTTTGACGTTTGAACAGCGCGGAGATATATATACTATTGTATATACATTTTTTCTTCATAATTTACAAGTGCATGCTGGGAGTCAGGCACTCAGAAAATCATACCTCCCAACAATTTGAGATGGGATTGAGGGACACCTACTAGTAATTGTATGTAGGCATAGGACGCGCCCCCTGCCACACACCCATAACCACTTGCCTACCCGCGTGTAGTAAAATGATGGGCAGGCACCCTCCCTCCCTCTGGGTGGACATCATATGACATCCTTGTTTTCCCGGCATTCTGGTAAACGTGTGCTCGTTGCATCACTGTGTACTCGAGGCACCCGCGCTTGCTCATCACAGAGCAGGAACGTGGATCTGTGTGTATAAACACACAGATCCACGTCCTGTCAGGGGAGAGGACAACTGATCATATGTTCCTTGTACATAGGAACCATGATCGGTTTCCTCCTCTCATCAGTCACCTCCCCCTACAGTTAGAATCACTCCCTAGGACACACAACCCCCTGATCGCCCCCTAGTGTTAACCCCTTCCCTGCCAGTCACATTTATACAGTAGTCAATGCATTTTTACAGCACTGTTCACTGTCCAATTGTGAATGGTCCCAAAATAGTGTCAAAAGTGTCCGATATGTCCGCTGCAATGTCACAGTCACAATAAAAATCTCAGATTGCCGCGATTACTAGGAAAACATTTTTTTTTAATGAAAATGACACAAATCTATTGCCTATTTTGTAGACGCTGAGGGGTAGATTCACATAGACTTAATATTCTGCTGCGTAATCGAAATACTCTACGCTGCCGTATTTTACCAGGCTCTACACCGAATCCTGGTAGATTTTTGCCCGTACGCTACGGCGGTGTAGTCTATTTCTCGCCGCGTAATCGAAATACGAGTTTGGGGGGCGTGAAGCATTTAAATTAAGCGCGTCCCCGCGGCGATCGAACTGCGCATGCTCCGTTCAGAAATTTCCTGCCGTGCATTGCGCGAAATCACGTCGTTACGTCATTCGTTGTTTGAGTAGCGGCGTTTACGAACATTCCTATTCCCGGACGACTTACGTTAAAAATAATAAAAGACGTCGGAAAACGTACAAATTCGACGCGGGAACGACGGCCATACTTAACATGGGCTGTCTAATATTAGAGCAGCAAAAAGCTGGTATAGTGTTACGCAAATAAAAGATGACTAAAGGTGCCGTAAGAGATTGCGATTGAAGATCGTAATTTCAGGGATCGCCGGCAAAAGCTCATTTGCATACCCCGACGCCGAAAATGATGGGAAGTCCACCCAGTGGCCGCAATTTTATTGCAGCGTAGATCCCAAGGCGTACAAACACGTAATCCAGTCGAATTGAAGCCCGCAGCCGTCTATTCATGGTTTGAGGTTTTCGACTAGCTAGAAAACGCGCGTAATTTGAAATTACTCCAGTCTAACACCAGTTAGACAGGCGTAATGGCTCTCTGAATCTGGGCCTATAACTTTTGCGTAAACAAATCACTATACGCTTATTGCAATTTTTTGTTTACCAAAAATATGTAACAGAATACATATCGGCCTAAACTGAGGAAAAAACATTTTCATAAAAAAAATTGGGATTTTATTTTAGCAAAAAGTAAAAAATATTGTGTTGTTTTTTCAAAATTGTCGCTCTTTTTTTGTTTATATTGCAAAAATAAAAACACAGAGGTGATGAAATAGCATCAAAAGAAAGAATGATCAAAATTTAATTTGTGTACAACGTCACACGACCGCACAATTCTCATTCAAAATGTGACAGCTCTGAAAGCTGAAAATTGGCCTGGGCAAGAAGGGGGTGAAAGTGCCCTGTACTGAAATGGTTAAAGAAGAATTAACCCCCCAAAAAAGGGTTAATTAAATTCACAAGTGCTTTTTTTTACCATTACTTTTCCTTTATATTAACTTTTAAAATGTACAAATGCAGCATTTTAGAGACTGGATGACTAGGAAACTATTTTTGAAAGATAAAAAGTGCATTTTATACACAACTATACAGATCAGACCAAAATGAGGGACAAATGAGGGAAAAGAGGGACTTTGTTCCAATTCAGGGACAGTTGGGAGTTATGAGAAAACACATGCATTGTTTAAGTGTGAAAGCATTAATCTCTACTGATTGCCTGAGGCTATAAATGTGACATTAATTACTACTCACTACTGTAATCTAATCTACTCACTCCATGCAGTTATTTGTTCTTCCCAGTAGGTGGGGAGGGACTTGTGGAACTACGCAGTGTTCTCGGAGGTGCGCCACAGCGCGCTCTAGTGTAATGGAGACTCCAAGAAAATGGCGCCGGGAGCGAGGACGGAAATTCTGAGCACTAGGGGACGTACACAGCGTTGGCACGGCGCGGTTTTCAAACGTCCCGGAAGTGAAGTGCTTATTTTTGTAATGACTGGGTTGATTGTGGGCGGCTGACAGGTGAGCGTCCGACCGGCATAGAGGAGAGGAGAGCTCGGAGGGTGAGTTATAAGGGATGTATAGAAGGGTGAGTGATATAGACTGAGATCACTGACCCCCTGGGGTTTATGTGGTGGGATTCTGTGTGGTTCTAGGCGGACGTATTTCTGGTGGGTGTCCCCTGTATACATGGAGGTTTTACTTCCATACACACTTAGGTTTCCCTCACACATGATTGTGGGTGGAATTGCCACGCTTTCAAATCGCTGCAAAACGCCGGCCGGGTTTGTGATGCCGCTACTTCTTATGGTGCTACAATTTCTGCACATTAAATTGCTCTGTAATTGCGGAAAATCGCAACGCTTGTTGCTCAACATGGAACGTGCGCCTCTTTTGGGTGACTGTGTCACACATTGTGACTTGTTGCCCGACAATCGCAGTGCATTTGGGGTGTCATTAGAAGTAATGGGATCACGAATGCGTTTCGTGTATTGCAGCCATTTGAAATTGTGGTGATTCCGCCCACGCTTCTATGTGAATGCAGCCATAGACCCCTTTCATACTGGGGGGGATTTTTCAGGCGCTAAAGGGAAAAAAATAGCGCCTGAAAATCGCCTCCATTGAAGCTCCAGTGTGAGATCCCGCATGCTTTCCCACCAGGGTGGTGCGCTGGCAGGACATTAGAAAAGCGACATTTTTCAGACGGTGTATACGCCTCTCCTCCACCGCCCCTGCCATTGGAAACAAAGCGCCTTCTAAGCGATTCGCCAGCAGCGCTTTGTGGGTGCTTTTAACCCTTTATTTGACAAGCGAGAGTTAATAGCTGTGACCCTAAAACTAGCGGCACTTTACTGCTAAAGGCCCCAGCTCCAGTGTGAAAGTATCCTTAATGTGTCTGGCAGGTGGGGTGGGGGAGGGGTATCTGACAGCTGGGACCCAGTCTGTCTCATCTGCTAAAAGACCCTTTTCACAATGAGGCTGCCTGTGCATTGGCACTAAAGCGGCAATCGTTTTGTAGCGACACTTGAGCGCTGTATAAGAGGCGTTTTTCGGCTGTTAGCGGAGCGCTTTTAACCCCCGCTAGCGGACGGGGGCGTTTTGGGAGAGCTGTATACAGCATTTCCAAACCACTCCAAAAATGCTGCTTGCAGGACTTTTTCTAACGTCCTGCAAGCGCACCGCCCCAGTGTGAAAGCACACAGGCTTTCACATTCGGGCAGCATGGGAGGCAGTTTTCAGGCACTTTACAAGCTAAAAAGCTGGAAAACTGCCTCACTGTGAAAGAGGTCTAAAAGGGGTTGTAAAGGATTTTTTTTTTCCTAAATAGCTTCCTTTACCTCAGTGCAGTCGTCCTTCACTTACCTCATCCTTCCATTTTGCTTTTAAATGTCCTTATTTCTTCTGAGAAATTCTCACTTCCTGTTCTTCTGTGTGTAACTCCACACAGTAATGCAAGGCTTTCTCCCTGGTGTGGGGTGTCGTGCTCGCCCCCTCCCTTGGACTACAGGAGAGTAAGGAAGTTCTCTACGTTTGTGATAAAGGTGCTGTGTGTTAGTGGGCATCCTGACTCTCCTGTAGTTCAAGGGAGGGGGCGAGCACGACACTCCACACCAGGGAGAAAGCCTCACATTACGGTGTGGAGTTATAGACAGAACAGGAAGTGCGGCTTTTTTAGAAGAAATAAGGACATTTAAAAGCAAAATGGAAGGGTGAGGTAAGTTAAGGAGGACTGCACTAAGGTAAAGGAAGCTATTTGGGGGGGGGAAATTGTACCTTTACAACCCCTTTAGGACTTCCTGACCCCAATTCAACTTTTCTGGGGTCCCCTGTCAGTGCTCCTCCTCCTTTCCAACCCCCCCCCCCCCCCATAGCTGTGTGCTGAGGGCTCTGTGTGTCAGAAAACCTATGAGAGAGGAGAGAGCTGCTTCAGACAGGCACAGCGCTGCATCAAGTTAGGACTTGGTAACTATAAAGGGTTGAGAGGACATCCTGCTACCTAAAGGTTTTATGCCATAACTAGGGATGAGCATGGAACACGTGCAGAGCCCGCCAGGAAGACAGTGCGGCGCTGCGCTAATTACAGCCGGGGAAAACATTGTCCCGATGCTCGGCTGCAGAGATTGGGAAATGTCTCCCTGGCTGTGATTAGCGCCACGCTGTCTTCCTGGCGGGCTCTGCACGTGTTCCATGCGAACACGCTGGAGCTCATCCTTAGCCATAACCCCTTTCCGGCCGCCTGCCTGCTATGTACTGAGGACAGGCGGTTGCTGTAGGCAAAGCAGGGTACATTGCTGCCTACTTCCGGGGTTTGAAGTGCGCTCCCTGCCCGCTGCCTGCAGTGATTGTATACACAATCTGACAACAGTCAGCAAACACCAGGAATGATTCACGGCCGGAACATGCTGATCAGCTGTGTACATTCCTAGCCCAGAGCTCTGTGATGATAAACACATATCTCTGTAGAAAAGGAGGATCTGTCAGTTTCTCATCAACTAAAAGCAGCACATTGTACATACATTGCACATAGTTAGGCATGCAGTTAGGCACGCAGTTAACCCCTTGATCACCCTAGATGTTAACTCCTTCCCAGCCAGTGTCATTAGTACAGGGACAGTGTATAACATTAGATCTGATCACTGTATTAGTGTCGCTAGTGATGTTAGTATCAGATTGACTGCCACAGTATTGTGGTCCCGTTATAAGTCGCTGGTCGCCACCATTAACAAAAAATGGCAGTATATATAGCAGTTCATAGATGCTCTAACTTTTATCTAAACCAATCAATATACTCTTATTGGGATTCTTTTTTTAATCAAAAATCTATTAGAAATATAAAAATGTTAGGCAAGTTGTGATCAAGCAAGATATATCTTGTGAAATGCGTTACCTGCATTCCCTGTCACTTGTCTGGCTTTTTTTTTTTTTTTACATTTTAAGCCATACAAAAGGGTAAGGGGAAAGGGAAGGCAAAATGCACCTCAAGGGCAAATACTTATAGTGGTAGCACCATAATACATTACACCATGAGTATAATTATTACTGGTATGAGCCCATCCCTGTCCTAAATTTTCGATCTAAGTGGACATTCCCCTCACACTTTGGGGGAATTAGATGGGGCTCGTTCAATAAATCAGAGCAGGTAGCTTACAGCATCTTGGACTCGCAGTAAGAACATGGAAGACACGTAAAAGAAAAATCGTATACAATTACCGCCGAGGCCTTTGTAAATCGGCAAATGTGGTATAACTATACTAGGAACAATGCTATTAAAGGGGTTGTATGGGTTTGTGTTTTTTCACCTTAATACATCCTATGCATTAAGGTGAAAAAACACCTTGCACTCTCTGTCCCCCCAGCCCCTCCCCCGTTTTACTTACCTGAGCCCCCAATCTCCGTGGGTGTGATTTTGCGATGCTTTGCTACAGTTTGAGGTGCTCTTCATTGACAAATCCAATGAGGCAGCGTGCTGGAGGTCAGGGCCGAGTGATACACTCGGCGGTCATAGCCGCCAAGTGTATCACACGGTAGTGCGCCCGCAAGCTAACCCCCTTGGGAGAGCGCTTTCCAGAGGGGGTTGGCTCTTGCGGGGAGAAGCTGAAACAGAACAGGAGGATTGCGGCCACTCTGTGCAAAACAAACTGCACAGTGAAGGTAAGTATAACATGTTTGTTATTTAAAAAAAAAAAACAAAGCCATACAACCGCTTTTATTTTGTATTTGGTTCTAAACCAGAGTCTGGTTCGCCTTGACGAGTTGCCTAAAGGCAGGAACCGCCAAGGTAAACAAAGCAATATCTAGACTAGAGGAGACTGGGGCCTGTCCAGAGTTATAATTTTGGCATGAGGCCCAGATTAAGTCAAAGCGCTCACAAGTTCCCTTGCATGTGGCCACCCATTCCTCTGCTTCCATGATCTGTCGCTTTCCCAAGCCAGTCCAACTTGCTCAGAACTCACTGTCTCATCCAGTGAATTGGTATAAGGCGCTTTGCGGTATTGAGGAAGTGAGGGAGAGAGCACTGCGTTTAATAATGATGGGGGGGAGGCACATCTATACCTAGGCTATCCCATGTGTGTCTGTGGACGGCAGACCAAAAGGGTGAGTTCTAGCAAGAATGGTGGGCACTCTGTACCACCGGGACAGCAATTTATAGTTATTTTCTACTGGGCTAGAGTGTGTGAGACAAGTAATTTATAAAGAGCTGAGATCATATGCGGTAGAGGTTCTTTGACTGCCCATATGTGTTCAAACTGTAAGGCAGGGTAGCCCAACCTTTTGAAGAGTGAGGGCCACTTAAGCAACTTGGTTACCAATCGCGGGCCATAATGAGCGAAGCGAGTTGATGGCATGTACGTGTCATAGCCCACTATACTGATATTTTTTACTGGTCGGGTTGGAGGTAGGACACAAATCAGTTTGTCTGCCTCTACTTGGTGAATGGAGGGTCTAATTGGTCGGACAGTGTGAAATGGGCCCAAGGCTGCTTTCACACTGACGTGCGGGTGCAACGCAGTGTACCTTTGGCTTTCCTGCACTTTGCAATAGCCTTCTATTGTATTTTGCAGGTTTGGTGCACTTTCAGAAACCTCACCAAACTCTCAGGTAATAACAGAAGTCTATTGCTCAGTGCAGGTAAACTGCTCTGCACCTGTGGGTCTGTTTGGAAGCTGCCCAGTAATCCCTGCAGAACAGATTTGCCCATATATATTCCCTGTGATTTTGGAAATAAACTGACCTTTAATAACAGTATCCTTTTCCCTCACAGAGCAGGAGGTCGCGGGCCACATCAGATGGCTCCTTGGGCAGCTGGTTGGGCAGCCCTGCTGTATTGTCAACTCACAAAATCAGTGAGTTGATGATATCTCCAAAAGTCAAAGGGGAAACTACCGCACCACTCCCTGAGGGTTTCCATCTTATTTATCTACATATTATTTTTTAATAGTGTTAACTTCTTTCTCTTCTTAGAACATATCAAAAATATGACCTCCAAAATCCTGACTAACAGGCTGGGCCTAAAATCTCCTGTGCCAAAAAGTGACAACAACGTGGAAAAGCTCAGGAAAGAAAATGCTGCTTTGAAAAAGAAACTGGAGGAATCGTCCAATTCAAAGATGTCTGAGGGAGAGAGGAGCAGATTGTTGGAGGTAACACACCAATGACTGATATGGTTCCTTTTTACATCATTACAGAATAAATGTTTTGGGTGTTGCTGTGACCCTCAGTAAAGCCTGTGGATGTTGAGTTGGGCCCTAAAATGTAAATCCAGGCACATGTTAAAAATAATAAATGCAGTTATATTGGGGGGGGGAGAGAATCATAAAAAGATTCATACTTGACTAGGTGGATGCAGCATCAGACTGATGTTGCATCTGTCCCCCCGGCATCTCTGCACTGGGAACCGAGCCAACGAAATCTGCCGATGGCTCGGTTCTCTCACCTCCCTGAGCGGAGAGCTGCTGACTGTCAATCGGCATCTCTCCTTCTCTGCTTCATACTCACTGAAGCGTTGAGCTGTAGAGGGGTTGGGGGCGGCCATCTCAGCGGCTCGCTGAGACTGCCATCAGTCCAGGCAGCTGGTGTATCCAGACTTCTCAAGTCAGGGATTACATGGTGCCTGGACTGACATTGGTGAGGTCAGCGGAGAACAGACTTCAGACCGCTCTCTACTGAAAACGGGTCACAGGAGTGCAAAACGAATTGCACTCCTTTGACCCAGAGGAGAAGCCCAGCCCAAAAAGCTCAGGCTGCACTTTTCCTTTTTAAATACAGTGTAAATACTTCTAACTTGATTTCAGCCTCTTCAATTCTCATGTACAGCAACCAGAGGTACTTGGGTCCAGTAAGGTGTCCTGCATTCCCATGTGGTAACAAGAAGTAAAAACAAAGAGTGATGACCTAGCTGTGTTTGACTGCAGAAAAGTCAAGTCATTGTGCTGGCTGTGCTACAGTACTACAGTGTGTCAGGACAGGATGAACTGAAATACAAACCATTTAGGAGGCAAGACCGCTCCTTGTTTTGTATACCAACTATGAATTGATCTGTGTGCTTGGTTCAGTGATGCAAGGGTGTAAATAACTATTTTTTTTTCTAACCACTAGCACAATTGCCCACCTTCAATGCACTGTGGATGGGCAGCCTGTACGTCGCTGCCTCCCCTGCTGATGCCCACTGTACACAGCAGGAGGTCCCTCAGCAAGTCCAGGCCAATGACTCATGGCTGGGACCTGCTGATCAGCTGTGTCCAATCACAGCCCACAGCCCTGTGTTGACCATCAACACAGGGCTTTGTACAGAGGGAACCATGTCTGACAGATATTTTAATGCAGCACACTGTACACACATGGTTATTCCCACGCTTAACCCCTTCCCAGCCATTGTCATTAGTACAGTGACTCTATAGTAGTATCACTGTATTGATGTCGGTGTCAGATTGCACAATTACCAGTTAAAGTAGTACAATGCTAAATGGCCTGGTTGTGAAGAGGGGTGAAACTTTACTGAGCTCCAGTGGCATTAACTCATAATACTCTGAGGGTTAAAGTAGATGAGTGAGTGAGGAACCCTTCCGGTACTGGCTAGTTTAACCTTGCACCCCTGACTACAAGCTTCTCTTTTCTTTTTTTTTTTTTAAATGTGTTTTGAAAATGAAGTGACTTTAAATGAGGGGTAAAATCCTGACTGCACTTAATTGTATCCTTGTAGAAAATACTTGACCTTGAAACACAGAAGGTGAAAAACGGGCAGGATCTTGATGTTGTACGGAATCGTAGTGATGCTCTGAATGCCAAGAACAAAGGGCTGGTCCTACAGGCAAATCAAGAAGCCAAAACCATAGAGAACATTTCCAGAGAGATTCGCAAGCAGATCCCAGAGGTTCCACCACGCATAGGTCAGTCCAAGACCAGCGTGCCACAGACTGGCCAGGTACTGTCAGATGTTTCCCCAAACAAACCCTCTCTGATGGGATCTGGGTTTCCTATTGTTTTTATTGCTGAAATGTTTCAGGGATCTTGGAGACAACTTACATTTGGTGATTTTTCATATTTACTTTCGGATTCTGCATTCTAGTCACAATTATGACAAATGCTGCCTTTGTATATTTAATTCTAGTCTTTAAAAAAATTACGTTTCAGGGTTGCTACTCTTCAGACCTTTTTTTTTTGTTTTGTGTAGTAGTGCATTTTGAAGCGGCCATATTGGTGTGTCCTTGCACTGTGTATAGCGGAGATTAATTACTGATTTTTCACTTGGTATAAGAGATGCACACAAATCACAGCAGCCTGAATTTACACACTAGTGATGCATAGCAGCAGGACTAATATTTGATGTCCTAACACAACTGGCACTTTAGTGCTATGTGGCATGTTGAAGGTCTATCATTCTCTATTATAAAGACTCAGAGGGCTAAGTACATTGCTGTTGAATTTCAAGCAAAGAAAGTGCTTACTCGTAATACAACAAGCATTAACGTGCGTGCTATGTGCCAGGTATATATACATTTTACGATTTTATAAGAGGATGCAAGTGGTTGTAGAGACCAGTGAGAAAACATGCAGGAACTGGGGCCATTAAGCAGAGGACAATGGGACACTGGCTGATTGTATACCCAACTATGGCTTTGTTCTCCAGAGGTACAGATGAGAATAAGAGTAGAAATCGGTTCAGGAAGTGACTGTTTCCCTTATATTTCATCTGTGACCTTCAGGTTTATCCTTGAAAAACATCCAGTTAGAAAACACTTGCTTGTGGGGTGTGTTGATTTTACTTGGCAGATCACCAGCTAAAAATAAAAGAAAGAGAGCTCAAACGAATGCAGCCACCACATCTAAGAACAAATGTGCTGTAATATAATACATCGTTGCTTTTGGATTATTGCTGCTTTTAACTAAAGTCTAGGATAGTAATCCTTTGATCCAAGCTGCATTTGTTTGGTCAGGAAGAACATACAGTGCCTTGCGAAAGTATTCGGCCCCCTTGAACTTTGCGACCTTTTGCCACATTTCAGACTTCAAACATAAAGATATAAAACTGTAATTTTTTGTGAAGAATCAACAACAAGTGGGACACAACCATGAAGTGGAACGAAATGTATTGGATATTTCAAACTTTAACAAATAAAAAAACTGAAAAATTGGGCGTGCAAAATTATTCAGCCCCCTTAAGTTAATAATTTGTAGCGCCACCTTTTGCTGCGATTACAGCTGTAAGTCGCTTGAGGTATGTCTATCAGTTTTGCACATCGAGAGACTGAAATTTTTGCCCATTCCTCCATGCATAACAGCTCGAGCTCAGTGGGGTTGGATGGAGAGCGTTTGTGAACAGCAGTTTTCAGTTCTTTCCACAGATTCTCGATTGGATTCAGGTCTGGACTTTGACTTGGCCATTCTAACACCTGGATATGTTTGTGAACCATTCCATTGTAGATTTTGCTTTGTTTTGGATCATTGTCTTGTTGGAAGACAAATCTCCGTCCCAGTCTCGGGTCTTTTGCAGACTCCATCAGGTTTTCTTCCAGAATGGTCCTGTATTTGGCTCCATCCATCTTCCTATCAATTTTAACCATCTTCCCTGTCCCTGCTGAAGAAAAGCAGGCCCAAACCCTGATGCTGCCACCACCAAGTTTCACAGTGGGGATGGTGTGTTCAGGGTGATGAGCTGTGTTGCTTTTACGCTAAACATAATGTTTTGCATTGTTGCCAAAAAGTTCGATTTTGTTTTCATCTGACCAGAGCACCTTCTTCCACATGTTTAGTGTGTCTCCCAGGTGGCTTGTGGCAAACTTTAAACCACTTTTTATGGATATCTTTAAGAAATGGCTTTCTTCTTGCCACTCTTCCATAAAGGCCAGATTTGTGCAGTATATGACTGATTGTTGTCCTATGGACAGAGTCTCCCACCTCAGCTGTAGATCTCTGGAAGTTCATCCAGAGTGATCATGGCCTTCTTGGCTGCATCTCTGATCAGTCTTCTCCTTGTATGAGCTGAAAGTTTAGAGGGACGGCCAGGTCTTCATAGATTTGCAGTGGTCTGATACTCCTTCATTTCAATATTATTGATTGCACAGTGCTCCTTGGGTTGTTTAAAGCTTGGGAAATCTTTTTGTATCCAAATCCGGCTTTAAACTTCTCCAACAGTATCTCAGACCTGCCTGGTGTGTTCCTTGTTCTTCATGATGCTATCTTCGCTTTAAACGGACCTCTGAGACTATCACAGTGCAGGTGCATTTATACGGAGACTTACACACACACACATGGATTCTATTTATCATCATTAGTCATTTAGGTCAACATTGGATCATTCAGAGATCCTCACTGAACTTCTGGAGAGAGTTTGCTTCACTAAAAGTAAAGGGGCTGAATAATTTTGCACGCCCAATTTTTCAGTTTTTTATTTGTTAAACATTTTTTAAATATCCTATAAATTTCATTCCACTTCATGATTGTGTCCCACTTGTTGTTTGTTCACAAAAAATTACAGTTTTATATCTTTGTTTGAAGCCTGAAATGTGGCAAAAGGTTGCAAAATTCAAGGGGGCCGAATACTTTCGCAAGGCACTGTATTTCCTTATGAGTGGTCTTTTGGGTTTCTGTGCCCCTTAGAACAAAAACTGTGCATTCTTCTTTTTGTAATAGATGAGTGTTTTTTTTTTTCCATCAAACAAGTTTTTATTGAGCGAAAATGCATATAGTGAACAATCAGCATTTCAAGGTTACATAAAATGACAGGGTCGTACATTGTCAATACCAACATAAAACATAGGCAATATGAGTGGTACAAGTCTAGCATCTGCAACATAATGACACATCCTTTTCTGCCAGGGCATGAATATCGTTAATTAGGATAAAAAAAAAACATGGTGGTGAGAGGTGAAGTGTGTTTCGGCTAGTCAGGAGCGTGGCGAGGTCAATTGCAGGATTCAGACTCATTGAGCCACCTGTCCCAGATTTTATAGTATTTGTTTGGGCAGGCTCTGTTAATATACACACATTTTTTGTAGGGTAGTTATATTGATTTCTGCTTTCCATTCTGAAAAGGTGGGGGGAAGCTGCCTCATCCATTTGCGAGCTATGATCTTTCTGACAGAGAACAATGTCTCGTGTAAGAATATCTTGGTATATTTATCCAGACCTGTGGGAAAAATCCCCAACAGGCACTGTCTGGGATCTAACACGATAGGGGCTCCCATTGTGTCATGGAGGAATGTTATGATTTGTTTCCAGAGGTCCTGGATTTTTGGGCAGGCCCATATAAGATGGAAAAAAGTCCCTGTCACTTGGGCACACAACACACACAGGGTAGATTGAGTTTGTTTGTATCTGGCCACGCGTATTGGGGTCAGATATGCCCTGTGGGTGATGAATATTTGCGTAAGTCGGTCTGAAAGTTTAGGGGACACAAGTTTGCAGGTCTCTAAGGCCTCCTCCCATTCCTCATCCTCCATTATCCCTACCTCCCTTTCCCAGTGAGATTTCATGGCAAACGCTATCTTCGCAGCTGGGGGGGCGGATAGCATATTATAAAACGCGGATATAAGTTTGTTGGGATCCCTGCTTTTAACTATAGCCATGATCGGGTGCAGAGTAGGTTGTGGGTAATTGCGTGAGAACTGTACCTGGGCTGCATGTCTTATCTGATAAAACCTAAACAGCATATTGTCATGGAGTGTGAATTCCTCTTTAAGTGTTTGGTAGGTTTTTAAGTTTCCACCAGATAGTAGATGGTGCAAATAATAGACTCCCTGTGCAGCCCACAGTTCAGATCCTTGAACATTGGAGAGCTCCTGCAGAGCTCTATTGTGCCAAAGTGGCGTGTAGTCGTAATAGATGAGTGTTTTAGATTTTTTTATTTTTTTTATGTTTGACTTTGCCCTTCTGTGAATTGGATTTTTTGATTTTCTTTTTTTTTTTATACTATTGGTGGTATAAAAATGGTTGACAGAGTTTTTTCTTTTTTCTGTTGTACAATGAACTGGTAAACCAATCTAAACATGTGGAACTTGCCATATATATGAAATATTCGGAAGTAGGATTGATGTCAGACCAGGTTATAGTGGATATATACCGTTTTTGTATTTTTTTTTCTACTTTTTAAAACGTAGCAACCCAGCCTGCCTAGATCAATAACATAGTCCAATCCTATATAATCTGTAGTACCACAGCCAGCAAAGTCCTCATTGGGCAGAGAGTGCTACTTTATGTCCAGCTATGAACCAGAGGTTAGTGAAATCAATATGAGCGTTGTAAAGAGACCTATGGGGCTGCCATTGCTGACCACCTGAGAATACTAGTTGCCTGGCTCTGGCTTCACAATTTCCTGCTTCAATGGCCTTGAACAATTGCATGGCATAAACATTTGTGTGTGTGCAGATAATCATTTTAATAGGTCTGGATGTAGTTGCATTCCTGAAGTTCCTATGGTTTCCACAAGATGGCGATATTTTACCAGAGTACATTTGTAGGTTCCCTATGAAGAAGGGAAAGAAGACTGGATTAATACCATATTTCACACTGTTGACATTTACTACTTCTGCCCTGTAAGCCATTGCTTTTTTTTTCCCCCTAATCCAAGTTCTAATTAGAATGTTAGACACTATAAAATCTGATTGTACAATCTCTGTTTTAGAGTTACTAAAACTATGTAATAAGAAAACAAACCTGATCTATTCAATTTAAATGACAGTAAATCAAACAGGCTCTTGAACCACATAGTTGATGATAGATCCAAAGGAGTGTATAAAGTCACCCCAGCTTGCACACCAATAAAATTGACCGTCAAACAATTTTACGTTCAAAACAGGGTTTTGTTTACACACATTTGCAAAATATTTGTGTAAGCTGCAGTGCCCGCATCAAGGCTCCTCTGTGCATACTGCAATCCAAACTACAGTTTTCAGAGTCTCCTCAGTAAGAGCACATCATGCTGTGGGTAGATCAGAGGTAGGTGTACCTGGCAGGAACCCACCCCTCAAAGGCACAGGGACACATGTGACGCCCAGCAAGAGAACAATGGCAGCGAAGGCGTCCAGTGTGTCCCTGCACCCAACTCAACCAACTGTACAAAAATATGGCAAACACCCCAACCTATTTCTAGCCTTTGCAGTAAGGCTGGTAAGTGTGCTGGGAAAACTTTTGTTTGTTTTTATAATGGATCCAAAGGAGATTGTGCAATCAGATGGTCAGACCTAAGTAGGGTATACACACATCACCCAGCGTGTCGAATGATAAAAAAAAACTGACAGATCTACATAACTATGTATGATACAGGGATCTTTCCCGCTGTGCTATTGTATTCTGACCGAGCCCTGCCCCCGCCAGAATACAATGATCGGTGCTTACAGCCATTGGCTGTAAGTGCTTGTTAAATGCTGTTTTTCCAGCATAAAGTTCTGTTAAATACTTCCACATTAATAAAACAAAACACATTTTAAGCCTGTAGAGCTTTGCAACCATAGTGTTACGAGTGCAATGCATAGACTCCGGCTATGTTTACATCCTATCCCCAGCTCCTTGTGGAAGTGCAGACCATCTGTTATGGATCTGGAGGAAGTAAATAATGGACTACAAGTGCTGTGACATCACCTCGCTTGTGTTGGCGCGATTTCCAAGACTCTTTGGCTAAAAATCTAAAAAAAAAAAACATTTTTTTTTTTTGCTTAGAGCCTTAGACAATAGATCTTGATTCTTGCGGCGTAACATCTTTCACATTAAAAAAAAAAAAAAATATATATATATATATATATATATATATATATATATATATATATATATATATATATATATATATATATATATATATATATAGTAAAAATGGGTTAACTTTTTACTGTTTTTTATTCATTGAAGTGTAATTATTTCCCAAAAAATTACATTTGAAAGACTGTTGGCAAATACAGTGTGACATAAAATATTGCAATTGCCATTTTATTCCCTAGGGTCTCTGCTAAAATATATATAATGCTTGGTGGTTTCAAATAATTTTCTAGTAAAAAAAATATTGATTTTTAACTTTAACAAGTGTCAAACAAAGATTTGACCTTTAAATGGTTAAACTTCCTGCATTTACACACAGACTTGCTCTAAGAAGAAAATTATTTACAATGTTTCATGTTGTTGCAAACCTGGCAGACTGCCCAGGATTTTTTCTTTACACACAGAAGTTTATCCCTTTTTGCTCTAAGAATGAAGCATTAATTACAATGTTTCCAGTTAAGAACTTGGCAGACTGCCCAGGATTTTTTCTTTACACACAGAAGTTTATCCCTTTTTGATCTAAGAAGGAAGCGTTAATTACAATCTTTCCAGTTAAGAACTTGGCAGACTGCCTGGATATTTTTCTTTTGACAGCTGAGAAAGCAGAATAAAGTCTCTCCAATTGTTATCCAAAAGAATCGACAAACTGCATTGGAGATAGTAAGGGGGGTTGAATCAAGATCACAATTTAATTGTGCACCTCTACTATCTAGTGTGATGGACAGAAGGTGACTAAGCTACACAGAAAACCCTGCTTTTATAGCTCTAAAGTTGTTTAGACTTTAGAGGAAGGGTGAAATACCGATCATAATCAAATGGTTAAAAAAAGTGTGTGTGTGTGTACGTATTTATCGGCGTATAATGCGACCCCAATTTCAGAGGGAAGTTTTAGGAAAAAATTTTTTTTTTTTTTTTTAATTTTGTCGTTGGTGTCCATCTGCAGCCTGTGCCCATCTCCAGCCTCACCTTCTCTCGTGGAGTGAGGGAATTGCCGAGCTGTCATTTCCTGTTCATTCGGTGACACACACACACACACACACACACACACACACACACACACACACTCTGTCCCGCCTCCGCCATCGGCATTGGACCAGCTCCTGTGATTGATAGAACACTGGTCCAATGCCAGTGGCGGAAGCGGGAATGTGTGTGTGACGTTAGAGCCGAGTAAACCGGAGAGACGGCTCGTGAATTTTGGCAGCGTTCATTCCCCTCCGAGCCCGAAGGTACAGTATCGGCGTATAACGCGCACCCATGATTTTCCCCCTATTTTCAAGGGGAAAAAAGTGCTGCGTTACACGCCGATAAATACTGTATGTGTGTGCACACATACATACACGCACATATACACACACGCACATATACATACACACACACACACGCACATATACATACACGCACACACACACGCACATATACATACACACACACACACGCACATATACATACACACACACACACGCACACATACATATATACATACACACACACACGCACATATACATACACACACACACGCACATATACATACATACACACGCACATATACATACACACACACGCACACATACATACACACACACGCACACATACATACACACACACGCACACATACATACACACACACGCACACATACATACACACACACACACACACGCACATATACATACACACACGCACGCACATATACTCAGACATATATAGTGTGTGTGTAATATAATATATATATATTACATTTTTAGCAATTGCTATTCATATACATGTATCTTAAAACTGGGGCGGCGTCGGCGCTAGCTTTACCATAGTTTTTGTCGAGTATTCGGCAAAAATCGCCCACTTTGCCGGCAGTTAAGCCGCGCAGCCCATTCATTTCAATGGGCAGGAGCGGTGTACACACCATTCCCTCACTGCCCAAAAGATGCTGCTTGCAGGAGTTATTTTTTTGTCTTGCGCCCTGCCAGCGCATCGCCCCAGTGTGAAAGCACTGGGGGGGGGGGGTTCAGAAGTGCAATTTTTAGCCCAAAATCACCTTTAAAAAAAAAACAGTGTGAAAAGGGGTCTAAAGGAGAAACAATTGCAAAACTTGTGTTTTTAGTTCTGGACAGAGTGAAGAGAGAGCAGAACACCTATCGGCTTTTCATTGCTGTCTCCGTCCATATTGGGGTGACTCGCCTTCCCCATTTATTGATTTTTGTCCTATTTTTTATCACTAAGTTGAAAGTAAAACCAAATCCAAATTTTGGGTTGTCACAAGAACGAAGCGGAACTCTACCAGTGAGGACACTAGTTCTGGTGATTCTCTTGCTTTGGAGGGACTTCCTCTCGCTTCCTGTTTTCGCTGCGGGAACAGAAGAGAAGGTAACTCTCCCCAATGGGACACAGATGGCAAAAAAAAAACTTCGGGGGGGGGGGGGGTTGGGTGTGAAGGGGTTATAACCCATGTTTTTCCTTTAGTTCTATTTTAAGTTCCTGACCATAAGGCCCATGTTGTAATAGTGCCGAACCCGCAAATACAGAGATGAGAAAAGTATCTTTGGGCTGTCAGGCACAGTTGTTATCACACATTTAAATGCACAAAATGTGAATAGGGCCTTGTCTTTTAGCAGTGGTAGAGCAGCTAAATCGGCAATCTCCTTTTTATGATTGTGGAATTAACATTGTTGTGTTTCTCTGCAGGACCCACAGAAAGGGGCAACTCTGAGTAATGTCCAGATTCTGGACGCACAGCTGAAAGATGTAAGTATATCGTGTTCTCTAAAATTCAGTTTTCTTATGTATGATAACTTTTGCACAGTCCATGTGCTTTAACAGGTGACCTGGTTTAAATGTATTTCTGAAGACTAAAACGATGTAAACATGCCTGTTCCAGATGTGGCTGTGACCTGCTGAATAAATGCGTTGCAGCAATCCATGATTGCAGGACTCTGCCCTGGACTGAGACAAAGAAAAGTGGCTTGATTCCTTTCCCATCTGGTTTTTGGATGTCGTTTTGATGATCCCCTTTGGACAAAACTGGGTTTAGATATTGCGTGTTATAGAAGGGATTGGGCTTAAACGGGTTGTAAAGGTGTTCCCCCCCCCCCCCCCCCCCCCCCCCCCCCCCCCCCCGCCATACATAGCTTCCTTTACCTTAGTGCAGTCCTCCTTGACTTACCTCATCCTTCCATTTTGCTTTTAAATGTCCTTATTTCTTAGAAATTCTCGCTTCCTGTTCCTCTGCTTTCTCCCTGGTGTGGAGTGTTGTGCTTGACCCCTCCTTTGGACTACAGGGGAGTCAGGATGCCCACTAACACACATCTCCTTTTTTCTATCTGCAACGTAGGGAGTATCCTGACTCTTCTGTAGCCCTAGGAAGGGGGTGAGCATGACACTCCACACCAGGGAGAAAGCCTTGCATTACTGTGTGTAGTTAGACAGAACACGAAGTGAGGATTTCTGAGAAGAAATAAGGATATTTAAAAGCGAAATGGTAGGATAGGTAAGTGAAGGAGGACTGCACTAAGGTAAAGGAAGCTATTTAGGATTTTTTTTTTTTTTTTTTTACCTTTTAATCACTAGTTTGCTCCTGAAGAGCATGCTTTGGTTATAAAGATGTAGCCCTGTCCTGTTTTAATTGGGTAAAACCTCCACAGGTGAGCGGGAGAAATAATCTCATTACTGAATACTAGACAAAGCCAGGTGGTGGTCAATGTGACTGGTTATAAAATCTGTCACTGTAGGCTGCTATGGGAGCTATGAGATTGGAGAGGGATTGCGGTATGCTGCTTTCTGGATCCTACAAGCCTTCTGATGAGAAATGACCTATGTGCTTGTTTAGGCCAGGCTTTGCTTTGTAGGATGGGAAGTCATAATTTGCATGTTGCAGCTACATGGATTTCAGGGGCTCCTGGGGGGTATCTGTTCATGATGGGTTCTTTGGTCACCACAGACTGAATTTGGCGGTGCCTAGTTTTCAATTTTAGTTATAACTTTATTAGTACAAGTAAAGTGCGTGGTGTCCAAAAACTGCTTATTCAGTATGGTGTGTTTTGGTGTAACTTTCATTTAATTATTTAAATTGTGCAGCATTTTGTGTGTGTGTGTGTGTGTGTGTGTGTGTGTGTGTGTGTGTGTGTGTACTTTTTTTTTTTTTTTTTTTTGTTCAGCCTTCGGGATGAACTGAAAAAAATCTTGTAGATGTTTCCATCCATGCCAACATTGTAGATGAATGAATACCCTCTGCCAGGCTATTATATTCTAACAGCTGATGCTTTTGGCTGTCCATACCAACTGTGGCTGCATCTGATTTGATGTAGATGGCGATTCCCCCCCCCCCCATGTAGCTCCTTTACTTTCTCAGTCAGGCTGGAGGGGGCTGATGGGGGTCACACACAAGTGGATTTGGGTTATCAGGAACTGGATGAAATTCGCACAGTATATGGCCCGTACACACGATCCTTAAATTGGACGAAAAATACAGCTTTCGGCGCATTTGAACGAGAGCCGATCAGGACAGTTCCTCCGATTTTAAAATATCGGACACGCACGAAAATTTCTCGTACAATATTAAAACGAAAATTGTACGATTTAGTCAGTACAGTTGTCCGAAATACACTACAATAGATGACATCACTTCTGATTATTTACAAGAATTTTCATAACTTTAGTAGACTTTAGGTTCGCTATACAACTAGCATGCAAGAAAAAAAAAAAAAACAATGATCTGTCGTCCGATTTTCGGATTTTGTGTGTGTGGCATTAGGCTTCAGAAGAAAGGTGACCCTACAGGTAAGGTAGCACACAACTCATCAAAAACAGGTGTATGAGAATGTCGGGCACACAGTTATTGTCCCCATATTTTTGATGCTCCACATACATAATCCTATTTAGGTATCGCAGGATGCCAGTAACCTGTAGTCCTTGGTATTTTCTGACCTGTGCTACCAGCCTCATTTACAAGAACTAAATGTCACCATGTTGTCAGATACTTTTTTAATGTGGAATGGATCAATGTACAGGTATTGCCAGAGATTCCTTTAGCAGATAGGTTGAAAATGGTTTTCATTAGTCAGACCCCATATTCTGTGATGTGTTTTTTTGATTTTGGTCTTATGCCTTACAATACAGCTCTACGGTTTCCGATATAGTCTGTGTTTCTTTTTGTTTTCAGGCTCTAGAGAAGAACCAGCAGTGGTTGGTGTATGACCAGCAACGCGAAGCCTATGTCCAGGGACTGATGGCCCAAATTTTCGATCTGGAGCAGCAGGTGGCCAGCACAAAGCAAGACAAACAGCAGACCAAGGAGATCAGCAGTGAAGGTGCAGTGCTTGTTCTGCATGCATTACCAAACAAATTGCAATAGCAATGTCAAAGCGGCAGGGTGGATTTTAAATCAAGTCAATTTTAAATTGCTAGTAAAAAGATTTGCTTTACATCAACTTGATTTAAATCATAATTTTTAAAGAGAAACTATCATCTGTCCTGCAGTGGCTCCCCCTCTGGCCCACTGTTGACTCTCCAACAGTGCCATATAATTTAATGGGACAGCTGGTGATGCAGCAGGTGAATGGATGCCTGCTAACAGGCGCTGCCATAATGAATCTGAAATGACAGGCGCTCTTTAACCACTTAAGGACCCTGCCTGTTTTCCAGATTTGGTGTTTACAACATTAAAACCGTTTTTTTTTTTTGCTAGAAAATTACTTAAAGTGGATGTCCGCTGAAAAAAAAATATTAAAAGCCAGCAGCTACAAATACTGCAGCTGCTGACTTTTAATATTAGAACACTTACCTGTCCTGGATTCCAGCGCCGTCCTCAGCAGAGGACGAGCGATCGCTCGTCACTCTGCTGCTCCCCCCCACCATCCACGGTGAGGGAACCAGGAAGTGAAGCGCTCTGGCTTGGCGCTATTCCACGTGCCTGTGCAATTTTGAAGAGTGACATGTTTGGTATCTATTTACTCGGTGTAACTTCATCTTTCATATTATGCAAAAACATTGGGCTAACTTTAGTGTTTTGTGTGTGTTTTTTTTTTTTTTTTTTTTTTTAAAGCACGCATTCCAAAAATTGCTGCGAAAATACAGTGCGAGATAAAAAGTTGTAATGGCAGTCATTGTATTGTGAAAATTGTGGTGATACTGCGCTGTCTAGGTGATGATAAATGAATGAAATAATGCAAGCAGCTTAAAATGTGAGATGCCCACAAACAGACTAGTACGATGGAAGACAAGCTGTGCAACTCATGTGATACGAGTCCCATAAGTGACAAAAATATAAATCAAAGGTGAAAAAGTCTATAGTTCTAACACATAAACTATAAAAACGTGCGTCTGATGATATTGAGAGCAGTAAAATATCTTTCTCCTTCAAGCTGATAGTGACATCAAATGCAAGAAAACCTCAGAATAGTGCTTAGATAGACAGGACACCTCCACCTTTCAATCCCAATGCCCCTTACCAGAGGAAAAGATCCCAACCAGAGATCTTCTGACAGCAGATGGCTTACTTCCCAGCCTGGGGGTTTGCGTGGCAGGATATCCAAGAGCCAAAACTTCTCTCACCATGGACCGATGATCAGTGTAGTATGAATGTGAAGAAAAGAAGCTATATAGTGTAAACCCATATAACAAATTTATTGTAAAAAATTGAAATCACACTTACAAGAATGCAGATAAAAATCGCTTGTGAAAATATAGCCGGCCAGCTAGCACAACCCGTTCACTCCGGGACACAGTATGCGGTTTAAGACGTCAGCACGCCGCTACCCTATGTCGTTTCGTCTCATAAGACTTTGTCCTAGGGTCTTTGCTAAATAAGCATATATATAATGTTTTGGGGTTCTATGTAATTTTCTAGCTAATACGTAGGAGAGGAATGTCAGAATTGGTCCGGGTGTTCCAGAACGCCTGATGGTGCTCCCTGCATGTTGGGCCTCTGTATGAGGCCACGCTGTGTTAAAGTCTAACATGTGGCATCACCTAGGTTAAGACCGAGTACAACTTTTTTTTTTAAAAGGGGGGTGTGGGGGAACGTGTCAGTGTGTTAGTTTTTTTTTCTACTAATAATATTATATATAATATATATATATATATATATATATATATATATATATATATATATATATATATATATATATATATATATTAGTAGAAAACAAACACACTGACACGTATATTTATATATATTTTTTTTCAGCCCTATTGGGGGGCTTTGGTGAGATATCAGGTGTCTTAACAGACCTCTGACATCTTCTCTTTGAGACCGGGAAAGGGACTAGGGACACATGTTCCCCTTTCTCAGCAGCATCAGCTGCGCTGAAAATGAATGGCGTGAAGACAGCGTCTTTTCTTTATTCATGAACTGAAACATTTGTAAACACAGATTACCATGTTTTGTTATGTGAATGGACAGTCAGTGATCACTGGCTCTGTCCATTTGGAGCAGTAAGGAGACGGATTTACCGGTTTCTACCCCGCTCTGCATCCTGACAATTCCAGAGGGTAGAGGAGAGGCACGGAAGGGGAGAGATACACGGCGGGATGCACTGGATGCAAGGGATACACGGTTGGTTTGCACGGGATACACGGCGGCTTCCAGCTGCTTTAAAATCAAGGGTGATCGGTGCTTGGAACTTTCACATGCACTGATCACCGCCGACAGTACAAGAATCGGGTGAAGCATCGGGAGCATTACAAGTACTCAGGCAAATGCTTGGTATCAGTCCCGATACCGATACTAGTATCTGTATCAAGACAACCCTAGTATCACCATACTCGGGAGGAATAGCAGAATGTGTTTTGGGGTGTAATTTGTGGTATGCATATGCTGTGTGTGAGAAATAACCTGCTAATATGACAGAATCAAGAATTTTTTTTTTTTACAGAATTTTCAGTATTTTTGTAAAAAACCCAGAGGTCATCTAATACCACCCAAAAAAAGCTCTATATGTGTGAAAAAAGGACAGATATTTCATATGGGTACAGTGTTGTATGACTGAGTAATTGTCAATCAAATTGTGAGAGCACTGATAGCTGAAAATCTGGTTAGGAAGGGGGTTCAAGTTCCCAGTCGTTATTGTGTCCCACAATGTTTGGCCTTATTAATTATGGCACAAATGTAACAAGTTTTCAATTTTGTAAAAAAAAAATTTGTCCTTTTTAGAAGATGATAAACAGAAATATTATGACCGGCTTCTTCTCGCTGCAAGAAAGGATCTTGACGGAGAACGTCAGATAACAGAGCAGTTAAATTCCGAACTCTCTGACATGAGAATGAAACTTGAGGACAAGAAGAGAGAGGCTGCAGATTTGTCAATCGCCTTGAAATCCCTAACTGAGCGCGAGCAGCAGCAGCGGGATGACGACCGCAGACATCTAAGGGACAAGATGCAGAGACTGAGGAGAGAACTGGATGTGTATCGGGAAATGTATGAAGAAGAGAAGAGGAAGAACTCTGAGCTCTCTTCTCAGGTATACAGACTTAGATTTTTTTCCAGCTGCAGTCTGAAGTGTAAAAATAAAGGGGCGCTGGATGTTATAAATTTGAGCCCTTGTTTTTGCATCCGCTCAGTTAACTTTCTGTGCAGAGACAGAACTGTGTATAGAATGCCGTTCGTGGTTGCTTGACATTTTATACTTGCACTTTTTTCTATTACAAGGGATGTTTACATTCCTTGTAATAGGAATAAAAGTGATCCATTTTTTATTTTTTCAGTGTAAAAATAAATAAAAAACATTTTTTTTTAAAGCGCCCAGTCCCGACGAGCTTGTGCACAGAAGCGAACGCATACGTGAGTAGCGCCGCATATGAAAACGGTGTTCAAACCACACAAGTGAGGTATCGCCACGATCGTTGGAGCAATAATTCTAGCTCTAGACCACCTCTGTAGCTCAAAATATGCAACCTATAGAATTTTTTTAAACGTCGCCTATGGAGATTTTTAAGGGTAAACATTTGATGCCATTCCACGAGCGGATGCAATTTTGAAGCGTGACATGTTGGGTATCATTTTACTCGGCGTAACATTATCTTTCACAATATATAAAAAAAAATTGGACTAACTTTACTGTTGTCTTATTTATTTTAATACAAAAAAGTTAATATTTTCCAGAAAAAAAGTGCTTGTAAGACCGATGGGCAAATACGGTGTGACAAAAAGTATTGCAAGGACCACCATTTTATTCCCTAGGGTGTTGGGGGAAATAAATATATATAATGTTTGGGGGTTTTAAGTAATTTTCTAGCAAAAATTAAATGTTTTAATCTTGTAAACGCCAAATCTGAAAAACAGGCTTGGTCTTTAAAGCGGAAGGTTCACAAAAAAAAAAAATATTAAAAGCCAGCAGCAACAAATACTGCAGCTGCTGACTTTTAATATAAGGACACTTACCTGTCCTGGAGTCCAGCGCCGTCCGCAGCAGAGGATGAGCGATGGCTCGTCTCTCTGCTGTTCCCCCCTCCATCCACGGTGAGGGAACCAGGAAGTAAAGCGCTGCGGCTTCACTGCCCGGTTCCCTACGGCGCATGCGCGAGTCGCGCTGCGCCCGCCGATTGGCTCCAGCTGTGTGCTGGGAGCCGAGTGTTCCCAGCACACAACGGGGGGCGACGGGATGTGATGCAATGCCCGTCTTTTGCCCGTGAATGCTGGGCCGGAAGTGGGTGCAGATACCTGTCTATCTGCACCCCCCTCCCCCCTGAAAGGTGTCAATTGTGACACCGGAGGGGGGGAGTGTTCGGATCAGCGGATCTTCACTTTAGGGTGGAGATCCGCTATAAGTGGTTAAAGCAGAGTTTCGCCTTAAAAAAAACAAAAAACCTGCAGCTAAAAATACTGCAGCTGCTGACTTTTTAAAATAAGGAGACTTGCTTGTCCAGGGCATCCGCAATGTCCTCACCTGAAGCGGACCTGTCATGGCTCCGGGTGAGGGCGCCAGCATCTTCAGTAAGGGAATCGGGAAGTAAAGCCTTGTGGCTTCACAGCCTGGTTCCTTACTGTGCATGTGCGAGTCGTGCTGCGCGTTCTAAGTGGTCCTTGCTGTCTTCTGGCACCTGTGTGTCTCCCAGAAGACAATGTCAGATTGTATGGAGAGTGTCTGAACAGCAATTTTCAAGTCTTGCCACAGATTTTCTATTGGATTTAGGACTGGACTGTGACTGGGCGATGCTAACACATTAATATGCTTTGATCTAAAACATTCCATTGTAGCTCTGGCTGTATGTTTAGGGTCATTGTTCTACTGGAAGGTGAACCTCCACCTCGGTCTCAAGTCTTTTGCAGACTCTTAACAGGTTTTCTTCTAAGATTGCCCTGAATTTGGCACCTTTTGTATTGATTAAAACTGATCTGGGATGGGGGGGGGGGGGGGGTGGGTTGGGGGCATTTGCTATGTTAAATCACCTCTGATGATTTAATGCAAGATCTATACTTCCCCTCAATGCTGCAACATTGGTGTGATGTTGCTGCTGTCCCACGTGGACTCTTACTACCAAGAACTGAGTGATCTCAAGAACGCTGATGGTTCCCCTCGAGCACTCACTAGAGAGGGCGTGGGCACCGATAACTTTGGCTCTCTGCCTTGTGCTGAGAAGCACGCCAGCTGTCACAGTTGGATGGCTTTTGACACCATGGTCAGGATTCTTCTAGAGCCTGAAGTGGCTCTGTGACGTCAGCTGACGATGGGCTATAGGTTGCTGTTGGCTGATTCTTGGTCAGCGCAAATGTAAGGGCACTCATGTGACCCTTAAAAGTTTACCCTTAAAAAGCATATTTCTACTTCTTTTTAAAATTTTTACTTTCATTCATCCTGGAGAGTTCTGTAAGTGCTGAATTTCTAACACGGAAATGTCCAGTGATAATCGGTCAATCTCTGATCATACATACACTTTGCATTATTTAAACTGAAAACAGGGCATGATTGGACTAGAGGATTGTGACATTTAATTGACCCTCCCCTTATTCATTCATGGAACGCCATGTATTCTGTGGAAAGAATAGAATGTTTCATGAATAACTGTACTACGTCAGAACTGTAAGCTTCAGTGCATGCAGTGCTATCTGGGATGTAAGATAGTAAGCATTGTAACTAAGTCCCCTTTCACACTTACACGACTTGTCCTACGATTTTGGACTGCAAAATCGTACGACAGACAAGTCATTCTCCATTATTTTCAATGAACACCATTCATACTGGCACGACTTTAAGTAGTGCCGACTTCAAAGTATTCCCTGCACTACTTTGGTCCGATTTTGATGCCACTTACACAGGCATTCATTGAAATTGCGGCAAAATCACGGTAAAATCGCGCGACTTTGAAGTCGTACAAGTGTGAAAGGGACCTAAGACGGCACAAGTCACACGTTATCACACATCGTTAGAGGTGACATTATTATTATTTAGCAAATCTCCTCCTAAAAATATTTTATATTTTTTCCTGGAGTCCAGCTTCCATATTTATATTTGCAAATAGTACAGGTAAGCATGTTTGGGAAGATGGTAGTCGTTTGTTCACACGATTTCTTCTGTCTGGTGAAATGGAGTTTGGAAGGCAGCCAGAACCACCCTTGTTTTATATTGTAGCATGTCCAGTTCTAACTGTGTTTGCACATTACATCACAATGTATTTTTGTTATTTAACTTTGCTTTATACATTAGGTACACCCTGTTGGTGTTCACACATGTATTTAACACATGATTTTAATTTTAGTAAGCATACTGAATTATGTTTAAGAAAAATGAATACTTTTTTTACAGCATGATACTGAGCTTTTGCATGAGTACTTGTATTTTTGCAAATCTCCAATGCTTGACCGGATACCTGGACATTTTGGGGATGATTAGTGCGTCGGTTGGGGGGGGGGGGCGTGGCCGTGGCCACAAGCTTCAATCTCCCTGCATTGATTGCAATAAAGAAGCTGACGGACGCTTTTCCTCCTTTCCTCTCCCCCCTGCGGCTTTCAGCTGCTTTATGGAAATCTATACAGGGAGATCGGTGCTTGAAACTTCCCCACTGCCTCAACAATTATCCCCCTTCTGTGCGCTCCTCCGGTCCCCCAATGTCCCAGATCTGTCTGGATGGAGAGCGGAGGAAGGAGTCGGTAAATATCATTTACCGGCTCCTTCCTGTTCCAAATGCAGAGTCAGTGATTCCTGACTATCCATTCATAACTGAGCATCGTAAACTGTTTGTAAATGAGCAGGAGCCACTGTCTCCTGTTCAGTTTCAGGGCATCTGAGGCCCCAGAGAAGGGGATTGGGGAATCTGTGCCCTCAGTCCCTTTCCTTGTCTCAAAGGGGAGATGTCCAAAAAAGCATTGTAATTCTCTATCTCTATCTTTTTCTATCATTATTCTTCTTCCTTTTTTTTTTTCCATGTATCGGCTTGTACTCGGTCTTAAAGTGGCATTGGTGCAAATCTATAGTCCACTACAAAGTACAATGCTAGCTACAAACAGGCTGAGTATAAACCAAAAGATGTTAAAGCCCAATTGAACCATTAATGTAAATCGGCTATGATTCAGATGCATCAAAACAAATGTGTTCATTTTCTTATAGTTTTCTTACTAAAGCATTCATAGCCTGTGTAGAAATGGCTGTCCTTTGCCATGAATGCTGCCTACCCTTGCATTCTGAGAAAGCAATATTCTGAGTCCTCTCCAGTTGAGTCAGACCTATAGTTCTACATTTAGAAAATCTCATGCTCTTGCTCAGGGGGATGTTGGATCTCTGAAAAGAGGTCACTACTTTCCACACAGAGTAAAACCCCCATACACACGTGTAGCGCTACCCCATTCAGGAGCCGCTGAGTATAAGTGGGATCGGCGTGTTGTGTTACCTGGCAGGTGTCTAGGGGTGATACTTATGAGTTGAGAAGGAGAGCGAATGTCCAGTCTTTGGTTGGGTTTTCTTAAATGCTTTATTCCAAGGCCCAACATGACCTTCATCAACGTAGTATAGGATAGGAACAGGTTGATGAGCAGCGAAAGAGAGCTTGAGTATCAGGCCTTGGATATTGAAAGGTGGGAGAGCAATCTTACTCTCAGCAGTAATAAACTCAGTTTGTCGCCACTCCAATTGGAATGGGTAAAGTGCCCCCGGACAGGTCCCTGCCACAGGCCTGGCAGCCGAAACGTCACTTGCAAATGTTGGAAGGGCCAGGCCTCTGCCACAGGCCTAGTACTTGAATGAGCATGAGATTGAAATGAGCGAGTCCTCCCAATATATTTAGTTGGAGTCCCCGGATTCCCGATGGTTCGTTCAAGCCCTATTGGATCACCTGCCTCCGGGTTCTCCTAAAGCCGATCCCCCCACCGCACAGCTTCCAGCTTGGGATCCTTTTAGGAAAGGTTTGGGACCCAGCAGCTTCTGGGATCCCTCTCCATGTTGGAGTGAAGCTCTGCATGGTGCGCAACTTCGACCAGGTAGGCCACAGAGACTGGCCCACAGGACAGTTCTGGAAATGGCAACAGCCCAAATTTGACAAATTGTGAATGGGAGCCATGTAACTCTCCCATTCCCCACTAACTTTAGTCTAACGCCCCCACAAAAAGCAAGGGGGCTCTACACACAGTACGATTGTTGGCAGGGGATTGTCTGTTGTCCTAAAATCTGACCGTTGGTACGCTCCTTTTGACAATTGTTGTCCAACTTTCTGCTAACACATGTTGGATGACAGGCTAGTACATTTCGGCAGACAGCGGTCTGTTATCAGATTTCCGTATGGTCCGTACACAAATCCGTCGCACAAGTCTAAAGTACAAACGCATGCTCGCGAATCCTTGCCAAACACAAAATAACCAGAAGGGGCCCAAAGGGTGGCGCTCAGGAGCTGAAATTCCTTGTAGTGCGTCACTACGTTTTGTGTTTGTGGCACGACCATTGTGTACCGTTGGTATGCAAGACAAGATCACGGCACACGCCCTTTTGACAAAAATCGGATGGGTGGTTGGCCAACAATTGTGTCGTGTGTACGAGGCTTAGGGTTTTTTTTCCACTCCATGCTGGCAGATGACGGGCGCTTTCTACTGCTTTTTAAAGAAAACTGAAACACTCTGTACACTTGTTTTTGGTCTGATGTACCTGGAATGTATTTGGGTCATTTAAGCTGAAAGTTTAATTCAACTTTAGTATTGGCCGATGTTAACACCTCACAAGGGGAAAAATAAGGCCCACAGGAATGCTGCACAGATCCTGTGCAATTTACATGCAGTTTTGTGCAGGGCAATTCGTTCATTTTGTACAGTACTATTTTTTTTCTTTTAACCTTGGTACTCGTACTACACGGGTAAACGCACTGCGTTTGCCACCTGCTTTTGATGTATAATTTTGGGTATCGTTGACTTTGAACTGACCCCTGCAGCAGTTTGCAAGGGCAATGCATTTGGAATGCAGTGCGGGAAGCCACACTGAAATGCTGCTCACTCAGGCTGCATTCTAATGTGTGAACAGGCCCAGATGGACTGATTGAGCCCTGGTTTACACTGATGTAGAGTGGGAAACGCAGCATTTCGCGCACCACATAAAAATTGCATAATTGCACAATCACATAAAGTGTTCATGCGATCTGCTGAGGGTGTCAATTAAAAGTTAGCGACTGCTAAAAGCAGTGCATTTGTCTGAACTGCATGGGTGTAGGCACCCATGTGATCTGGTTCCAGTGCAAACAAAAAAGCTGCTGGCACTTTTTCTTTCTCGTACATCACGGGACACAGAGCAGCATATTCATTACTATATGGGTTATATGGAGTACCTTCAGGTGTGGACACTGGCAATCTCAAACAGGAAGTCCCCTCCCTATATAACCCCCTCCCATAGAGGAAGTACCTCAGTTTTTTCGCCAGTGTCTTAGGTGTTGGTCACGGAATAGATTTGCCTCCACATCCTTGGGATTAATAATAGTGAATAAAGTGACAGCGCAAATTGTAGACTAAACATAACATAAATCAATACATGTGATAAAATTGTAAACTCAACAACCAAAATCAATACATGTGAAAATAGTGCAACAGTGCTGAATTAAAGTGCATATGAGGTCAAAGTCCAAACAGAGTGCAGCAAATATTCCAACAAGTGCAATGATTATCCGTAATGGTGAAGCAAAATAAAGGAGGATGCCCACTGATCCGAGAGTTGTGAAGAAAACACCCACGCACCGGGTCTGGTCTCCCAGAACTCTCACCTTAAGTAGGTAATATCAAGGCATCAACAAATCCTTTCACTGGCAATCTCCCGGGAGATCCTGGTCACCGCCACGGTTCGGTGAAAAGTCAGTGCCTGCGGTCTCAAAAGGACAGAGGGAAGGAGGAAGACAGAGAGGCCTCCAATCGTGTATTATCTTTGATACACCGTTTTATTAAAAGTAAAAACACACTTACAGTGGATGAATGAGAAACGAGCCTGTATTACAGCGGTACCGCAGCGCAGCACAGGGAGCACGTCACTCGATGCACGTCTTTTCCCTACGCGTTACGACACTGAGTCACGTGTCTTCATTTGACCCCAGATGAAGACACGTGACTCAGTGTCGTAACGCGTAGGGAAAAGACGTGCATCGAGTGACGTGCTCCCTGTGCTGCGCTGCGGTACCGCTGTAATACAGGCTCGTTTCTCATTCATCCACTGTAAGTGTGTTTTTACTTTTAATAAAACGGTGTATCAAAGATAATACACGATTGGAGGCCTCTCTGTCTTCCTCCTTCCCTCTGTCCTTTTGAGACCGCAGGCACTGACTTTTCACCGAACCGTGGCGGTGACCAGGATCTCCCGGGAGATTGCCAGTGAAAGGATTTGTTGATGCCTTGATATTACCTACTTAAGGTGAGAGTTCTGGGAGACCAGACCCGGTGCGTGGGTGTTTTCTTCACAACTCTCGGATCAGTGGGCATCCTCCTTTATTTTGCTTCACCATTACGGATAATCATTGCACTTGTTGGAATATTTGCTGCACTCTGTTTGGACTTTGACCTCATATGCACTTTAATTCAGCACTGTTGCACTATTTTCACATGTATTGATTTTGGTTGTTGAGTTTACAATTTTATCACATGTATTGATTTATGTTATGTTTAGTCTACAATTTGCGCTGTCACTTTATTCACTATTATTATTTTCACTAGGTGCTGTGTATGCATTTCTGTGCTTGCTGCATATTGTTACTGACCCTAGATAGACCTGAGTAGTAGCGCAGAAGCCCCACTTGATTTGTTATCCTTGGGATTAAGGCGGGCTAACCGGATCTGTCCAAGGAGCCTCAGTGCCAAAGTGGACAGTACCCGGGCCCCAAACCGTGGGGTTTTGCCTATAATGCTCCTCTCTAGAGGGCTGGACCCTGGGCCCAGGACTTGGAGTTTTCTAAACCAAAAGATCCTGTTTGCCAGGGTGCTGTATAGGTCCAGGACCCCAGTGCCTGAAGGTCTACTACGCTACCCACGGAGATGGGAGAAGATTGGACCGTTTTGCAAACGTCCTGCGGCATGGAGCAGGTAAGATGGGAGCCTGCGGTTCGACAGCAGGCTCTCCAGGGGAGATCTTAAGGGGGGTAGCCTGAGTATGCTCTGCATTGGCACCATGGTCACTATGTCTGATGGACAGGATGCCCTGAAATGTTCCCCCCCATCACTTGATCCCCCTACCTATCTATGTATGTTTGCTAGCTACCTGCTGCTCGCTGGTTGAAGATCTTTTAAAAAAAAAAAAAAAACAGATCTGTCTCTAGGCTAAAGGGACCTGTTTTTAGCCTTACCTTGCCGGGATTCAAATCTGCCGCCTGATGCGTCCTCCAGCCTGCATTCCTGGGCTCCAGAGTGCGTCTCCTCCTGGGCACTCCTCCCCCGACTGTCACTCGCGCACGCATATAGAAAAATTTTCGCGCCGTTCGGGAGGGGGGGGGGGGGGGGCGGGGAGCGTGACTGCAGTGTAGACTGGGCGTGCCTTCAATTGCTGTTATACACAGCAGGCGCGTTCTTAGCTCAGTTCAGAGCTGAGCTGGAAGAGAGAGAACGTAGAGCTGGCAGCACAGTGACTCCCGGTGGCGAGAAGGGGTACTACATGCTGGAGTCAGCTCCAATACTTTTGGTTAAGCCAAAAATCCCCTTGGCAACAGGTTGAATGCTGGCAAACATGTTGGGGGTGGGGCTGTATGTTGTGAAAAACAATAATATTATAAAGGAAAACATACTGAGCCCCACCGTTTTTGGGCATTGGTGATCCTATTGTCCCCTAAACCTTATTTTTTGTACTCCTGGCTATAACAGTCTGTTGTTGTAAGCGGAGTCCCTCGGTTTTGTATTATGGCTTCCAAAGGTTCAGGATCAAAACAAAAAAAAAAAAAAAAAGGGCAAAGACAAAGGGGTTCCTCCTCTGGTTCTGATGATATGCCAATACTTTCCCCACAGGTTATTCCTATAGGGGTCACCTTGGATAAGCCATTAAGGGGGTCTGGTGCTGAGGCTGGCCCAGATCGGCCCAACCCTGTGTTATCACAGAGGAGATGCTAGCCGTCACCCTAGGGGGGCTAGAGAAAAAAGTTAACAGCTATGATCGCTGGCTCTATTTCTGGCTAGTAGCGGACTAGATCCCCATCGCCAAAAGGTGTATCCTCGGATGCTGGGATTCTCTCTCCGGAGGAATTAGAATTTCAGGAGGATCGGTTGGACCAGAACCTAGAGGAAGGATCTACCACTGAGGAATCGTTTTCAGCCTCCCAGACGGAGAGTCTGGGGGTCCAGTCTTTGACAGACATGGTCCGCTCGGCATTTAATTTGCCATTTCCAGAGCCTCAGGTTCCTGCGGTATCCTGTTTGGGTTCTTTTAAAGCGCCTTTAAGCAACGCAGCTTTTCCGGTCCATCCTCTGTTAGAGGAATTGTTTTTTCCAGGATTGGGACGACCGGGCAGAACTTTTTCTGCCGCCTAAAGCCTACGGCCACATCACCCTGAAAGCGCCTGATCTCGGAGGCTAAGCAGGGTTGGGCCTGGTTAGTGCCTGGATGGGAGACCGCCTGAATGGGCGCTCCCAACTGTGGACGCAGCCATCTCATGTGTGAATAAATCATTAACTGGCCCGGGGGGAAAACATACAAATGTTTAAGGTCCCGGTCGATAAACATTTAGAGACACGTTTTCAAGCATCCTTTGCTACGGCAGGAGCAGTAGTACAGCCAGCAGTGGCTGCAATTGGAGTTTGTCAGGCGTTAAAGGACCAGACAAGACAGATGCTTAAAGACATCCCTGCCCAATAGGCAGAGGAGTTATTGGATATTCCCAGAGCTCTGTGCTTTGCGGTAGAGGCTATAAAAGACTCCATCCAGCAAGCGTCTCGTTTGTCACTTTTTTAGTGCATATGAGAAGGCTCTTATGGTTGAAGAAAGGCGGCGGCCGAGCCCCATGCAAAAGACTACTGGCAGGTTTTTCCCTTCCATGGAAAGATCTGGATAAATACATTCAGACTGTTCAAATGGCAAAAGTACCCTTTTACCAGTCAAAAGAAGTTCCGTAAAAGGGGCAGCTCCCCCCTGTTCCGGGGCCCTCAAATTCCAGGCAGTGTAGGACCTCCTGCGCGATCAAACTTTTAACAATGGATCGCAAGGACAGGCCTCTGGGGGCAAGAGGCCATGGTATCGATCCCCGACAGAGGGGGTCCAATCATCTGTGGCCACAGGCTACAGATTAGAATTTCTAAAGTTTCCTCCACAAGGAAGGCCTCAATGCGGGCGGCACTGGATCATCTGCTGTACCAGGGCATAATGGTAGAGGTACCAGCCAAGAACAGGGGCTAGGTTTCTATTCCAATCTGTTTATCATACCAAAGCCCATCGGCGATGTCAGACCAATTTTGGACTTAAAAGGTTTAAATGCTTACCTAAGGGTTCGCTGTTTCGGATGGAATCCGTTCAGTCAGCAGCCGCCACACTCAAAAGGACGACTTTCTGGCTTCTATAGACATAAAGGATGGTTACCTTCATGTACCAATCTTTCAGCACATCAAAGATTTTTTACGCTTCGCAGTGATACAGCGTCACTTCCAATTCGTGGCGCTCCCTTCGGGCTGGCTACGGCCCCCGGGTATTCACGAAGGTCCTAGCTCCAATTCTAGTCAATCTAAGGATCCAAGGGGTCTCGGTCCTAGCATACCTGGACAACCTCTTAATCATAGATCACTCGCTTCCTTGGCTGGAATGCGCAGTAGCCCTCATGGTTCAGTACCTCGAGAGGTTCGGCTGGGTCCTAAACCGGGGAAAAAATCAGCATTTCAACCTACAAAGCAGTTGGAATATCTCGGCATGAGATAGACACAGAACAGCAAAACGGGTGTTCCTGCCCCTGGTAAAGGTCCAGGCTATCAAAAAATTGATTCAATTGGTTCTAAGCAAAAAGAGAACCAACTATTCGCCTATGTATGCGATTACTAGGCAAACTAATGGCCATGTTCGAGGCGATACCGCACGCTTCACACTCGCGTCCTACAGAAGCGAGGCGCTGTGGCTTAGTTGGTGAAGGTGCCTGTCTAGTAAACTGGAGATCCTGAGTTCAGATCTCAGCAGTGCCTGCCGTGGCGTCCTTCCAAACAATTCTAGCAGCTTGGAGCATGGGAGCAAAGGCCTTGGAGTTTCCTGTGACGCCGTCATTAAAGGTCCGACAGAATCTATGCTGGTGGTTAAACCCTCAAAACCTTCTGAAGGGGAGTCTTTCTGCCCAGTGGTCTGGAAGGCTAGAGAGCGGTCTTGAACGAGTTCACTCGCCAAGGAACTTGGGCAGAGGCGGAGAGGCAGCTGCCCATCAATATCTGGGAGATCGGAGCGGCTCGGCTAGCCCTCCTGGCATAGACATCCAGATTACAGGGGTCCTCGGTGAGAATTCATTCAGACAATGCCACAGCAGTGGCATATAGGTGAACCACCAAGGGGGAACCAAGAGTCAAGCCACTCAGAGAGATGAGCTTGGTTTTTCGGTGGGCAGAGGTTTATGTACCCTGCATATCGGCGACATTCATTCCCGGGGTGGACAACCTGCAGGCGTATTTCCTAAGTCGCCAAACCCTGTCGCCGGGGGAGTGGTCTCTGCATCCACAGGTCTTTCAGACAATCTGCCAGAAGTGGGGAGTGCCAGACGTGGATGTCATGGTATCAGGATTCAACAAGAAGCTAGACAGGTTCATGTCTCGAACGAGGGACCCTATGGCCTGCGGAACCGATGTGTTGGTTTGCCCTTGGCATCAATCATAACTTCTATATGCATTTCCCCCGCTGCAGTTACTACCCCGCCTGTTGCGCAGGATCATAGCACAGGCCGGTTATCCTGGTAGCCCCAGCATGGTACCGGAGGGCATGGTACTCACTAGTCCTGAAATTGGCAGAAGGAGGCCCTTGGACTCTTCCTCTATGGCCAGACCTACTCTCACAAGGCCCGATCCTCCACCCTGCATTACGGCGTCTAAATTTGACGGCCTGGCGGCTGAATCCCTGATTCTCAGGGGTAGAGGACTGTCTAGGCAGGTAATCCCTACCCTCATTAAGGCTAGAAAGCCGGCCTCCAGGGTAAATTGTTACAGGGTTTGGAGGGCCTACGTAGGCTGGTGTGAGTCTAAGAGATGGGTTTCCCGCAAGTATACCATTGATAGAGTATTAAATTTTCTCCAGCTAGGAGTGGATAAAGGCCTGGCATTAAGCTCGATCTAGGGACAGATTTCAGCCTTATCAGTGTGGGTCAGAGGCCGCTGGCCGCCCACTCGCTGGTTAAGATCTTCATACAGAGAGTCTTACGTGTTAATCCTCCGGTCAAATCACCACTTTGTCCATGGGACTTAAATCTTGTTCTGTCAACTCTACAGAAACAACCCTTTGAGCCGTTGGCTGAGGTACCTTTGGTTTTACTGACTAGAAAGTCGGTATTTCTGATCGCCATAGTTTCGGCCAGGAGAGTATCGGAATTGGCAGCCTTATCTTGTAAGGAACCATATCTCATTTTACTTAAGGATAGGGCTGGTTTCCGTCCTCATCCTTCCTTTCTTCCAAAGGTTATATCCAGTTTCCACCTGAACCAGGATGTGGTACTTCCATCCTTCTTCCAAAACCCACCTCTAGAAAGGAGGGGTTGCTGCATACGTTGGATATTGTCGGGGCCATAAAGGCCTATCTTAAAGCTACAGAGAAGGTTCGGAAAACAGATGTGGTGTTGGTTTTACCGGAAGGGCCCAAGATGGGTCAGGCAGCTGCTTGATCCACCATCGCAAGATGGATTAAACAATCGTTCAGGCCTGCGGTTTGAAGAGGTTGCCT
Source organism: Rana kukunoris (assembly GCA_029574335.1). Taxonomy (NCBI): domain Eukaryota; kingdom Metazoa; phylum Chordata; class Amphibia; order Anura; family Ranidae; genus Rana; species Rana kukunoris. The sequence goes on from JAJQKJ010001992.1 coordinate 175,653, forward strand.
CCTCCTTTGTCGGTAAAGGCCCATTCTACCAGGGCCATGGGCGCCTCCTGGGCAGCACACCATCAGATCTCTATGGCTCGAATATGCAAGGCAGCAACGTGGTCGTCAGTCCACTTGTTTACAAAATTTTATCAATTGGACGTAAGAGGGAATGCGGATACAGCCTTTGGGCAGTCAGTACTACAGGCCGCTATTCAAGCTCCTCAGGATCTGAGGGGGCTCCCTTGATTTAGATTTGAGATTTACATTTCTCACCTCGTCTTTCAGGACAGCACTTGGAGAGAGCGCAGCTCCACCCACTTTCCCAGGAAACACTGCAGTCACTTTAAATTCCGCCCACTTCCACCATGACCTCAGTTGTTGTGTTTCCTCCGGCCATGGTGGAAGCGCTGCAGGGAACCAGGGGTGTGCTGTACTCTCTCCAGGTGGAGGTGGCTGGGGCATACCGGCGGCGGTTATTGGTACTCACAGGCAGACCCAGCACCCCCCTGACGGGTGGGGGGTGCTTCGGTGCTTTCCCCTCCTCGAGTCGGCGAGGGCAGAGGCCGCTGGAGGTTTTTTCTTCTCCCATAGGCGGACAGCGTGGGCTGATGGAAGAGGTCAGGTGCCTCTTCCGGGTTCACGAAGTTCCGTTCCGGGTGGCGGGCGACGTCATTTCCGGGGGGGAAGAGCTTTCGGCGGCGCGCGGCAGCTTCCGGTTCCAGCTGCTGGAGCGCAGGGGGGGAGGCGGCTTTGGCGGTGCATTTCCGGGCCTCGTGGCGACGAGTTTGCCGGGAACTTTAAAAACGATCGGACGGCTGCTGCACTCTGAAGGAGAATGGAGCCAGAAGAGGAATCAGCAGTGGTGGCGGGAGCAGGAGCCACAAGCACCAGCCCGGCCAAGGTAGGAGACGGCGGTTTCCATGTTGCCTGGGATCTATATGTGTCCCTCCTGTTGCCCCTCTAGGGGGAGGGGAGCCTGCAGCATTTCTTTCCCTAGTTATGTCTTTGGGAGTAATGCTTTTATGTTTTACACAGCGGTGATGGGATTTTGTCTGTTTTGTTCACTGCTGTTGGTGTCAATGGGGTTGTTGTCTGATACACAAAGTTAAGCATTGGGGTTGTTTGTTTTTTGTGTTTTTCAGAAGTGCAAAGAAAAACTTAATGTTGCATTGCCCCCACCTAAGAAGAAGTGTGCTATTTGCAAAACGTCCCTCAGGGGTTCATGGGTTAAACCCTTATGCAAAGCCTGCATTGCTGCAGTAATTACAGAGGAAGCCTCTGCTAGTACACCCTCTGAGCAGCCCAAGGAGATAATTTCCTCCTTCAGGAAGGAACTACAGAAAACGTTTCAATCTTTCCGTTCCTACCTAGACAAACGTCCGATCTTTCAATCAGCCCCTAGAGCTTCCACTAGTACCCAAGGGGGGGTAGTTAGTGAGTCTGAGGACGAGGAGCCTAGGAGTGTGGTTTCAGGGTCTGAGGCAGAGGAGGATGAGGAGAAAGATGCATCCTCATCTCGCTACAAACTGTCATTAGAGGAGGTAGATGATCTCCTGAAACAGATACATGCTACCCTTAATATTAAAGAGGATAAGACCCAGTTGTCGTTACACGACAAGATGTACCAGGGCTTAGATGAGATTAAGCACAGAACCTTTCCAGTACACAAAGTGTTGTCTGATGCTATCAAAAGGGAATGGAGGGACCCTGAGAGGGCCCCCTTCTTTTCTAAATCTTTAAAGGAGATTTCCTTTTGAGGAAGACGAAGCACAAGTCTGGAATAAAAAACCCAAGCTTGATGCAGCCTTTTCTAAAGTCTCACGGAACACAGACTTGGCCTTTGAGGACATGGGTACCTTAAAGGATACCATGGACAAAAGGGCTGAGACGCTTTTGAAAAAAGCTTGGGATTCAACACTAGCCAACCTCAAACCTGCTATGGCGTCTACGGTAGTAGCCAGGAACCTGGAGCATTGGCTGGACAAGCTAAAAGCCCATATTGAGGCAGGGACTTCTCGCAGAGAACTACTTGACTCTCTTCCGGTTCTGGGGAATGCTGTGAGTTACATTGCAGATGCATCAGCAGAGTCGGTAAGGATGTCGGCTCGTTCCTCGGCCTTAATTAATTCGGCCAGGAGAGCCTTATGGGTTAAAACTTGGTCAGGGGATGCAGCTTCAAAGATTAAGCTGTGTGGCCTGCCTTTTGAGGGTGACCTGGTTTTTGGTTCTGGTCTAGAGGCAGTTCTAGAGAGGACAGCGGACAGGAAAAAAGCTTTGCCAGTGAAGAAAGTAGTTCACAAACAAAGAATTTTCGTTCTTTTGGACAGCCCCAAAGTTCGAAACAGAACAGACGCAAAGAGGGGGAAAGTCCTGGCAGCCCCAAAGGGGACGAGGGAAGCCTGGGGTACTATTTCGTTCCCCCAGCCAACCCGCAAAATCACAATGACATCCTCCCGGCGGTGGGGAGGACGTCTTCAGTTGTTTCTTCCTCAGTGGAAAGAGGCAACTTCCAGTGCGTTTGTTCTGAAAGTTATCTCGGAGGGATACGCACTGGAATTTTCGGAGAATCCACCGTCTCGTTTCTACATAACCGAGTTGTCCCGGGACAGGGAAAAAGCTCTGGCAATGATGTCCTTGATAGAGGAGTTTCTTCAACAAAAGGGATCACTCCCGTACCACAGCAAGAGGAAGGTCTAGGGTGTTACTCCACGTGTTTTTAGTGAGGAAGTCGTCGGGAAGGTTCAGATTAATCCTGAACTTAAAAATTCTAAACAAGTCCATTCGGTACAAAAAATTCCGGATGGACTCCATCTATTCGGTAAGAAGGCTGCTTCCAGCAGGATGCTTTCTGGCCTCAATAGATCTGAGGGATGCATATCTGCATATCCCAATAAGAGCCTCATCACAACGCTATCTACGACTAGCTTTAAGAACAGAGAAGGGGGTGAAGCACTTCCAGTTCAGAGCCCTCCCCTTCGGCCTCTCCTCCTCCCCCAGGGTTTTCACGAAGGTCGTGGCGGAGGCAATAGCACCTCTCAGACTGGAGGGGGTGTCTCTTGTCCCATATCTGGACGATCTCCTTCTGTTTGCCAAATCAGAGGATCGGTTTGTTCAGAGACCTGAGGAGGACTCAGACCCATCTGGAGGATCTGGGCTGGGTCCTAAACCTGAAAAAATCAAACTTGGTTCCATCTCAGGTGATAGTTTTTTTGGGTTATTCCATAGACTCGGTCCAGGGAAAGATTTTCCTGCCAGAGGAAAAGATGATCAAGATACAAGGGCGGTAAAGGCAGTACAGACAAACCTGCCAGTGACCGTCAGGACAGCAATGTCCACCCTAGGTCTGCTCACCGCTTCTATACCAGCAGTCCAGTGGGCCCGCCTCCACGCAAGAGATCTTCAGCAGGCAATCCTACGAAACTGGACTTTCGGGGGTCGCTGGAAAAGCAGTTCAGGATTCCATCTCAGGTAAAAAGGAGGTTGTGGTGGTGGAGGACTCGAACAAACCTGAGTCTGGGTCTGTTGTGGTTTCCCACAACAAGGATCCTACGACGGACGCAAGTTCCTGGGGGTGGGGCGCCCATCTCGAGGGTCAGATGACCCAGGGATCATGGTCCAGGGAGGATTCCCGGAGGTCCTCCAACTGGAGGGAGCTAAGAGCCATTTTTCTGGGGCTAGGGGCCTTCAGCCAGTTTGTCTGAGGACAACACGTCCAAATCCTATCGGACAATGCCACAGCAGTGGCATATATTTCAAAGCAGGGGGGCACGAGAAGCAAGTGTCTTTTAGGCCTGGCTTTACAAATCCTGTACTGGGCAGAGGAAAATGTGGCGTCCCTGACTGCGGTGCACCTGAAGGGCAACCTGAACATCTTGCGGACTTTTTAAGCAGGAAGAGGGTTCTGGAGTCCGAATGGAGTTATTAAACCAAGAGTCTTTCAGGAGATGGTAGACAGTGTGGGGAACTCCCCAGATAGACTTATTTGCGTCTCAAGCCAATGCAAAGGTCCCGCGGTTTTTCTCCCTCAACAGGTTGGACCAAGCGGAAGGACTAGATGCGCTAGCTCAGCGTTGGTCCTTCCGTTTGTGTTACGCCTTTCCCCCGGTTCAGATGATACCATTGGTTCTCAAGAAACTGCGGGAGGAAAGAACAACGCTAATCTTAGTAGCCCCATTTTGGCCCAAGAGACCCTGGTTTTCGGGCCTGTTGGACCTAGCGATAGAGGCTCACTGGCTACTACCAGTCAGGAGGGACTTGCTGTTCCAGGGTCCCCTTATTCATCCAGACGCACATCACCTGAAGCTTGCGGGTTGGCTACTGAGGAACAAATCCTAAGAGGTAAAGGGTTATCCAAGCGTTTAGTTAACACTTTACTTAGTAGTAGAAAACAAGTTACCAGGGCCATTTACTTTAAAACTTGGAAAGTTTTTAATTCTTGGTGTGAGTCCAAGGGTAGTCTTCCTTTAAATAATTTTTCAGTCCTGGAATTTTTGCAGGATGGGATGGACAAGGGTCTGGCAGCCAGCACCCTAAAATCTCAGGTTGCTGCACTTTCTGTTTTTCTAGAGAAGAGGTTATCTCTGGATCCTTATATAATTAGGTTTTTTAGGGCTTTAGCCAGGGCTAGGCCGGTACCTTTTAAGTTTTTTCCCAAATGGGATTTATCGGTTGTTCTGAGAGGTCTGACAAAAAGACCCTTCGAACCTCCAGTAGAAGCCTCACTTAAGTTTTGGACGTTGAAGCTGGTGTTGCTAGTAGCAATCACTTCTGCTAGGAGAGTCAGTGAACTCCAAGCACTATCTATTACTGAACCGTTTTTGAGTATCTTTCCAGATAGGGTTGTATTAAGGACAGATCCGGGCTTTTTACCAAAAGTAGCATCAGCATTTCATAGAACACAGGAGATAGTTCTACCTACATTCTGTCCAGTTCCATCGGGTCCGAAAGAAAAGGATTTTCATACCCTAGATGTTAGAAGATGTTTAGTACATTATCTGGAGATCTCTAGCGAATTTAGAAAGGACAATTCTTTTTTTGTGCTGTTCTCGGGGTCTCGGAAGGGCTATAGAGCCTCTAAGAGCACCTTGGCCAGGTGGCTTCGTATGGCTATTCAAGAAGCTTACAAGGCTATGGATATGGAACCTCCCACTGGAGTGGTGGCTCATTCAACAAGGGCAGTGGCAACATCCTGGGCGGAACGAGCTGGGGCTTCACCAGAACATATCTGCAAGGCAGCCACGTGGACGAGTTTTTCCACATTCACTCGCCACTACAGAATGGATTTGCTCTCAGCAGCGGAGCAATCGTTTGGCAGGAAGGTCCTGCAAGCGGTGGTCCCACCCTAGAGTAAGTACTCGGTTATCATCTCCAAGTGCTGTCCTGAAAGACGAGGTGAGAAAACCTTAGTTAGACTTACCGGTAACGGTATTTCTACGAGTCTTTCAGGACAGCACCGATAACCCTCCCTTTGTTTTTTAAAGGACGATGTATAAATACTAACGTGTATAGTTGCTATGTTTTGCTTATCTAATTCCAGCATGTCCGGAGGTACTCGTTAACAACTGAGGTCATGGTGGAAGTGGGCGGAATTTAAAGTGACTGCAGTGTTTCCTGGGAAAGTGGGTGGAGCTGCGCTCTCTCCAAGTGCTGTCCTGAAAGACTCGTAGAAATACCGTTACCGGTAAGTCTAACTAAGGTTTTCTTGTTTAAATTGGATTTACTAGTATTTGAGTATACCTCTAAATTAAATCCTTTTTTGGAAGATGTCTCCCTCCCCTCATTAAAGCATTGCTTTCGGACATCCCATATAGTAATGAATATGCTGCTCTGTGTCCCGTGATGTACGAGAAAGAAAGAGATTTTTTAATACAGCTTACCTGTAAAATCTTTTTCTTGGAGTACATCACGGGACACAGAGCTCCCACCCCTCTTTTGGAGAACGTTTTTGGGAGGCATACTGCTTGCTACAAAACTGAGGTACTTCCTCTATGGGAGGGGGTTATATAGGGAGGGGACTTCCTGTTTGAGATTGCCAGTGTCCACACCTGAAGGTACTCCATATAACCCATATAGTAATTAATATGCTGCTCTGTGTCCCGTGATGTACTCCAAGAAAAAGATTTTACAGGTAAGCTGTATTAAAAAATCTCTTTTTTTTTTTTTTTTTCATGCAGATGGGGTGCAATTGGTTTTTAATGGCTCAAATGGACTAAAATCGCACCGCATAGAATCGCATGTGTTTTTTTTTTTTCACAGGAATGCGGTTCAAAAGACCATTTGTTATGTCAACTGTGTATCCATACATGTGCATTTTGTGTGCAAAAATGTAACCATTAATCCATGTACTGGTTTTGCACCTATAGCAACGGATTGTTTTTTTTAATGATGCGGCCAAATAGTGACTATATGCGTATTTTCTTTTGTTGTGCCACAACTATGAGCATTTATCTAACAAAGTTTATTAATTTCCAAATGATCTAGATTGAGAAGATGCAGAACTCACTGTTGAGGCAGCAAGAGGACCAGCAGAATGTGGCATCTTTAGAGCAGCAGGTGAATGATTGTTCGGTTTCTTTGTATAAATGTTTACATTCTGTGTCTGTAATGCACAGGCTCCTGTAGACTCTTCCCCGGACCTTCTAATTTGGAGCTGGTGGGGAGTAAACCATGGACTTAGGAGTGCCGTGGGATCACAGCACTTGTTTATGGAGATCTATGCTGCATTGGCACATGGGGCTAGTAGTCTTTCAATTCAGATCTCTTGAATGGATCTGGGACTGGATGACATGGCTGTGTGAGCAGAAAAAACATTGAATTCAAAAAGTAGTTGTGTAAAAGAACCCACAATTCAGGTAAGTGTGTGGAGGATGGGGAGCTGTGGAAAGTGACCATGCTTCATGTTACACCCTAAATGTGAGTGAGATTGAGGTGGACTATACTTTAACCACTTAAGGACCGCCTCCTGCACATATACGTTGGCAGAATGGCACAGCTGGGCACATGCACGTACAGGTACGTCATGTGCTAGTGCCCAGCCGTGGGTCAGGGGCGTGTTCCTGCAACCGGGCCGGAAGCTGGAGTCCCACGATCGGTTCCCGGAGCTGAAGAACGGGGAGAGCTGTGTGTAAACACGGCTTCCCTGTTCTTCACTGTGGCGGCGTCATCAATTCATGTGATCCCTTTTTATAGGGATACACAATCGATGACATCACACCTACAGCCACACCCCCCTACAATTGTAAACACACATTAGGTCACAAATAACCCCTTCAGTGCTCCCTTGTGGTTAACTCCCAAACTGCAATTGCCATTTTCACAATAAATAATACATTTTAAATGCATTTTTTGCTGTGAAAATGACAGTGGTCCCAAAAATGTGTCAAAATTGTCCGAAGTGTCCGCCATAATGTTGCTGATCGCAGCCATTGGTAGTAAAAAAAATTTTTTTTTTTTTTAATAAAAATGCAATAAAACTATCCCCTATTTTGTAAACGCTATAAATTTTGCGCAAACCAACCGATAAACGCTTATTTTTAAAAAAACATTTTTTTACCAAAAATATGTAGAATACGTATCGGCCCAAACTGAGGAAGACTTATATTTTTTATATATATATTATAAAAAAAAATTAGGGGGGATATTTATTATAGCAAAAAGTAAAAAATATTGTTTTTTTTTTTTCAAAATAGTCGCTTTATTTTTGTTTATAGCGCAAAAAATAAAAACCGCAGAGGTGATCAAATACCACCAAAAGAAAGCTCTATTTGTGGGGAAAAAAGGACGGCAATTTTGTTTGGGAGCCACACTGCACGACCGCGCAATTGTCCTGTTAAAGTGACGCAGTGCCGAATCGCAAAACCTGGCCGGGTCCTTTAGCTGCTTAAAGGTCCGGGTCTTAAACTGCAGAAAGAGAAGAGCAGTCGGTGCTACAGTTGAAGGGGTTGTAAAGCTTTGCGTTTTTTCACCTTAATGCATAGGATTAAGGTGAAAAAACATCCGATGCTTACAGGCCCTCCGTTTACTTGACTGGGCCCTCACAAGTCCTGCGTCGTGAACGCGCTGGCTTCTCGGCTCTTCATTGGCTAAATTTGATAGTGCAGCCATTGGCTCGGGCTGCTGCCAATCAACTCCAATGACGAGAGGACCGGGGCCGAGTCCTGTGGTGGCTATGGACGCCGAGTACTCTACTCTGGGAGCGCGCCCACAAGGTCACACCCTTGGGGAAAGTGCTTCCCAGGGGGCGTTAGCTGATGCGGGGAGGAGCAGAGACAGCCGCCAAGGGGTCCCAGAAGAAGAGGATCGTGGCCACTCTGTGCAAAACAAAGTGCACAGTGGAGGTGTGCAAAACAAAGTGCACAGTGGAGGTAAGTATGGTATGTGTTGTGTGTTTTTTTTATTTTTTTATTTTATTTTTTTATGTAAACCTTTACAACCCCTTTTAAGCTACTGTGAAGGAAAAGGTGGAAAAAATCCTAGAGCCCTAATTTCCAGGAACTAAAAATGGGGGGTGGGGAGTATTTTGTGTGTGTGTATTATATATGTATTTTGCTGGGTATAGCGTGCACCCCAAGTCTAGAAGGGAAATTTCAGGGAAAAAAAATGAGTTGCTTACAGTTTGAATGCCCCTCGTCGGTGTCTTGCCCGGAGGCCTTGTCCAGTCCGGCGTCCGTCTGCGGCCTTGGTGGTGGTCTCCTTCGCTGTCTCTGAGCGCCGCCGCCGACATATACCGAGCCCAGTACACTCTAGGAGGCAGCACAGGGCGTGACCGCGAGCAGAGTGTACTGCGCACAGTATATGTCGGCGGCGGCGCTCAGACAGTGCGAATCTGCGTATAACGCGCACCCCTGATTTTAAGGGGAAAAAAGTGCGCGTTATATGCCGATAAATACGACACACACACACCCTAACAGATTTGTAATGGTTAGCATATTTTTGCCGTGCCGGATTTTGCAGCACTGAGACTCCTTGGCGTCTTGGTACTTTTAAAGCTTTGAATTAGACTAATGATGTTGGCATTAAAAAGTGTGTTTACGGTCGCACATTTTAAATTTCTAATTATTTACCATTTATGCCTAATATATCTGTCTTGCATGTTACCGAAATTTGTTTATTGGCGTGTGAATTATAACCTCCTTCTCTTTATATTTTGTTTCCCCACCCTTTCCACAAACTTTTACTAATCTAGTATACTGTACATAGCATTTTGTAATGTAAGGGTTTTATGAATAACACTTTTACAGAGGATGGTTTATCAGATTGCTCCGTTGTTTCTTGTGTGATTAGATCCAGAGGTGCACCGCTGACTTGGAAAATGAGAAATTTGACAGGCATAACGTTCAGCACCAACTGTATAAAGTTCTAAAGGAACTGCGCAAGACCCAGGACCAGATAACAAAGCTGGAGCCGGGGGTAAGTCTAGCTTCTTTTTACGTTCCTATTTCTATCATATACATACAGCTAAAACACAACTGCTAGCCTGGTCGGCAGGCTTTAGCAGATCTTAAAGGGTAAGTTCACCTTCTACAGAACAATCTTTAAGGTGAATTTACACTGGACCCCCTCCTCTAACCCCAAGACACCCCCGTCCCACTGACTTGGAGCATGGCAATCACCCACTAGACCTTGTCTAGCCACCTTGCCGGTCTAGGGCTTAGAAATCCCCCTCGGATTAATCTCCTAAACATACCATGTCAGGAGGTATGTTTAGGAACATTCTAATTGGTCGGCGCCATCACATGGGCAGCATTGACCAATCAGGACCTGTGTAGTCTGTCCTGTCACAGCAGTTGAAGAGAGAAAGCTGCGGGATTTCAAATCCATGGACTGGTACAGTGGGCCTAATACATGGTTGTTTTTTCTCGTTCAGCCAGCTGGCTGTAAAACTGTACAGATTCCTCCATTCACACATTCAATGTGGACACAGGAATCCTCCCTGCTGTGTCATTGTATTCTAAAAGCAGAGAGACTTGCCTGCTGCCAGAAATACACATATCCGCATTACAGCCCTGATCGAACTTAAATTTTTCACCAGTCTCATTCCAATTGATGTCTCATAAATGGTAATGTCAATACATGGATTGAAATTCCTCTGGTTCCTGATCATCAGACATTGGACACATTTTGATCCATGTAAGGCCAGCTTAAAGTGGAGTTCCCCCCAAAAAAATAAAGTCAGCAGCTGCTGACTTGTTTTTAATATTGGGACACTTGCCTGTCCAGGGCGCCTGCAATGTCCTCACCCGAAGCCGATACTTCTCTTGGCTCCCAAGAGGAGGCTCCAGCATCTTCAGTATGGGGATCAGAAAGTGAAGCCTTGCGGCTTCACAGCCTGGTTCCCTACTGCTCACGGGGGGACGGAGGAGGGGCTGGACATGGCATAGATCACTGCGGAATCTGCAGTGATCTATTGCCAGAAGTGGGAGCAAATACCTGGACTAGATGGGTATCTGCCCCCCCATCACCCACCTCCCTGAAAAGTGCCAAATGTGACACCGGAAGGGAAGGAACCGGAAAAAGTGGAAGTTCCCTTTTTTTGGTGGAACTCCGCTTTAAGTTGGGTTGGCAGTTTAGAAGACTTGACCTTTCTGGAAATCAAAAGCCTAACTACTAGTGTATCTATTAAGTTAAAGTGGATGGAAACCCTCCATACACCCAGTGAAGTGAACAGCCTCAGATGATACACTGAAATGGAACAAATCTCCCTACATAAGTTTTGCATCCATATCTGCTGTCTTCACATTTATATACGTTTAGAAAGTTGAGATTGTGTTAGGAAATTTTCTCTTCCTGGTTAACGGAGTGTGATGTCTGAGCATACAGCCAAGGTAGCTAAAATTGCTGATTGGAGGAAAGGCACGCACACACCCTCTCATCATAGGCAGAGGTGTCTTGTAAAAGGATCAGCTCCCTGTTGATCTATTTTCGCAGCCACACCTGACACAAATTTCAGGCTGTGGTTTTTTTTTTGTGTGTTTTTTATTTTATTTGATGTGTCAGAGAATTTGTCAGAAGTTATCAGGCTAATAACAGAGGAACGGGTCGGGAGAGAGCGATGGGACTTGGAGAGATAACAAAATACTGCAGATATATGTGCCCAGCTCAAATTTCATGAATTGGATTTACATCCACTGTAATGTCTAATTAGTGACTGCAATGGGCAGAAAACATAAACTGTCTATATTGCCTGTTTCTGATAATTCCTTCAAACAGTGAGATGTGCAGGAGATTTACACTTTAACAAAATGCTTTTTTATAAGTTCACAAATCTTTAAATCCATATTTCTTTTTTTGGTTTCTCACAGAAACGTGACTTTTATTTTGTTGATACATCTAACAATTTCGTATCCGAGTTTGACAAACTATCCACGAGAGAGAAATACCCGTCTCCAAAACCCAAAAATCTCCTTGATGAAAGTTTTCTAGAGTGCCCACGATGCCAAGCCATGTACCCCACCAGCCAGCACCGCGAACTCCTTTCACACATTGACATTTGCACGAGCTGAGCAACTGACTGCTTTCCATCGCTGTCAAAGGGGATTGGTTGTAATACACTCCTATTTTTTATTATTCCTACAACTGTCATTTTTTGTACTTGTGTTTTTTTTAGTTTTTTGTGTTTACTAAAGTCATCAGAGACTGTTTATGCTAAGAAAGAAAGTCTACACAGCAGAGGTTTGGCAAGTCACAAAAGGTGTATACCTGCATACATTCTAGTGTGTTTATTTGCTTACTGTAACTTATAGAGCGGACTGTACAGGAATCAGACTCCTATTCTTTTATTTGTATCTGTAATTAAATGGGAGGGTTTTCAATCCAGTTAGAAATGCATTTAATATCACGGTTGTGAACATGGATTAAAGAGCTGTAAAGTATTAGCCAGCAAAAGAAATTGCGGGGGGCTAGTAAAGTATGTGTAAAACGCATTTCAATTGCCCATTTTACTGCACTGCCAGCTTTGGGTTTCAGCTGTAAAACACGCCAGGAATATCAAGGAGTGGAGTTGACATCCCAGCGGATCAGCTGCTGAGATGACTATATTTACTGCATGAACTGACTGTAGATGTGGCAGACATGTGCGTTGCAGTCCACTGGTGCCCATAGTCATGAGAGTCGCTGGTCAAACTGGCTGACAGGCATCTCGTGTCAATCATTTCTTGGTCAGTCTGTGCAAAAGGATATCCTTGTACGGAAATGACTGGTAAGGCCTCTTGCACACTGCTGCCTGAAAACGCTTAGCTTTTAGGCATGCAGCATTTTTTTTTTTTTTTTATTTAAAATGCAGCCTATCATTTTCCTTGTGCCTGTAGAAAAAAATAAATGGTAACGGAAATTTGTTGCTGGACCCGTATTTTTGTGTGCATACTGCGAATGCCACATGTAAATATATTTTACATATACTTTTTTTATAAAGAGAATCGCGTGTTTTTTTTTTTTTAAATCCACACTCTTTTTAAATCTGTGTTTATGCCAAAAAAATTATTAAAAGCCAGCAGCTATACATACTGCAGCTGCTGGCTATTAGTATTGGGACACTTACCTGTCCTGGAGTCCCTCGATGTCAGCACCGCAGCTGATGTTTCCATCAGCTGCCGGGTGCTGCCGCCACCATTGCGTATAAGGGAACCTGTCAGTGTAGCCTTTCGGCCCCGAACCCTACTGCACATGCGGTAGGCCCCACTCCTCTCTCCTATTTGCCCGGCAGCTGGGTGGAGGAGGGGAGCCCCACGGTGATGTCACGAGCCGCTGCCCGAACTCCTATAAGTGAGAAAAGTAAACCTGTCGGACAGGTATCCTGTCCCCCCTCCCCCCTGAAAAGTGCCAATTATGGCACTGGAGGTGGGGAGGAATCGGATGAGTGGAAGTTCCACTTTTGGGTATAACTCTTCTTTAGGTATATTTACGTAAGCTGAAAACCTTTATATGGGGGGGGGGGGGATTGTAGGTTCCATTTTAAGCATTTTATTGTGATTTTTCAGCACGATTTGCTTGTGACTTTCATGCTACATTAGAGTGTATGGGACTCCAAGTCACATCAAAGTAGTGCAGGAGCCTTTTTAAGTCGCATTGATTGGAACAGCCGCCATTGAAATTAATGTTTTCACTTGTCATGCAACTTTTGTGTCGCATGGTAAGTAGTGGTAGTGTGAACCAGGGCTAAGGTTTGCAAATGAAAACGTATTCTTTCCTTTCCATGTTACAAAATCCATAAAAAGCCTGTGTATATAATCCAGATAGAGCTTAAACTACAGAGCCTTTTATCCAAATTTTGGTAGGGAATCTACATGGCTCTCATAACTCTTTTTGCTGTAGAGGTTATCAATTCTTTCTTGTATTCGATTAAAGAACTGACAGGCCCTGAAGCTGCATTCACCATTGTTGAGTTATCAGGGTTAGAAAGATGCTTTTATTTTTTTGTAAATGTTAAGTGTAGAAAATGATTTGTGTTCTTGTGGTGCACTGATTTTAGGAAGGGAACTCCACACTGGTTTTCAGTGGGGGAATTATTTTAGTATAGTAATGTCGTCACTCACTGTATGATCTGCTCTTCTAATTCTTGAAAGGCCATTGCTGTTACTTTGCTTGCATGTTGAAATTTTATTTTATTACTTTATTCAATAAAGTGCAGTAGTGTGTAGCAAACAGTCATAGTTCACTGTGCCTAAGCCGGCACTAGATAGATTCTTATTATTGAACAGGGCTAGTTGGCTTGATTATTTTAATTTTTTTAATTAAAGCAGAGGTTTATGGTTGCATAGGAGAAAAGAGCAAGCAACACTCCTACCAACCCTGAAATCTGTTCCTATGCCCTCTGCGTGTCTGCTCATTCGTTTCTATGGAACTATCGTGTGGACAGTCATACTGCAAGTGTTATTGAGTGGTAGCTGACTTGGCGTGCAGCAAGTAGCGGCTAAAAAGTAGGGAAGTATAATAGGCAAATAGTATTCTGGGATGGTCCTCTGTGGAATGGTGTGGCTTCTTTATCTTAAAGGATCACTAAAGGAATTTTTTTTTTTTAGCGAAATAGCTTCCTTTACCTTACTGCAGTACTGGTTTCATGTCCTTATTGTTCGTTTTTTTTTCCTTTAAAGTTGCTGTAATCCTGCTCTGATCTCCACACTTCCTGCTTGTCTGTTTCCTTATAACCACCATACTGGGAGCTTTCTCACGATGGTTTAAGCTGTCATTACTGTGTGTCTAAAACTTCCCAGAACCAATCGGATTCATTTTAAAAACAAAACACTGCCCTGGATTTGTTTGTTTTTGTTCTGTGTGTCTATTTCTACTTTGCAGAAACATGAAGCCAGTTCAAAAGTGAAACTAACCTGCAGGCACATTATGATTGATTTTTATCTATTTTTAATCATTTTGAAAAGGAACCGGTTAACTTTTATGTCTCTATAGCCTATAAACAGTCATTTCAGCAAAATATTTTTTTTCCTTTAGTGACCCTTTATCTTATCAAATTGCACTTTTCTTTGTTTTAAACTTTGTGCCATAGCTTGTAGATTTTGAGTTAGTTTTTTTTAATCAGAGCCAGTAATATATTTGAAATGTAAAGTCTGTCTTTTAAAAAAATATAAATTCTGTATGAGATGGGGGGGGGGGGGGATAATTAAATTTCTATATAAAACCATGTTGTTTGTATGCGTGTGTCTTTCTATGCAGAAATTGGGGCTAATTTTCTTTTTTCTTTAAAGCATTAGAGGCAGTCTGTTCTTTATCGAAGTGATTGTCGGTGGTTATATACTTAACATGCATAATAATTTTTTTTTTTTTTTTCATTTCCCTTTTAAATTTGATTGGCTATTTACAGGTAAATGTGAACTGGATACAGATTTTTGCAGTATGTGTGACATTTTAAAAACTCATAAGTGAGATATAATGTAAAAATACAGTGCAAAATTAAGAAATATAAAATAATCTGTCCTAATTGTGTAGAAATCCACCACTGTGTAGGTAAGAATACTGTGTTGAACATTCTTTTCTTTTAAGACTGGTCCCCCCCCACACACTCTTTTTAACATGAACTTTGTAAAGCATACATAATCTGCTCCCTTTTAGTAAATGAACACATATGTGCCACTGTAGAATTGGGCTTAGCAGCTTAAAGGTAGCTGTGCTTCCAGG